>PVKM010037929.1:0-14289 GCA_004027735.1 Carollia perspicillata | reverse complement strand
GCCTGAGAAACTTACTCACGGCCGCAGTAGAACAAAATTCAGTGTTTGCAGGACAGCTTTTCGGGTTCGTACACCCAAAGTCATTTTCTCTCTCACAAACGTGACAGCTCAGTGCATCTTAAAGAAGCAGGTAAAAGGAAAGTGGAAGGCGACCATTCTGCAGACCACCACAGGGACAGCTGCCACACGCACCCTCCCTCCTCCAGCGGGTCCCTTCTTACCACACCCATCAGCCTGCCCACCCGAGTTCTCCATCTTCCATCCGGTGCCCCCTCACACACCCGCACCCAGACATGCCCCAGGAACACACCGCACAGCACCAGCTCTCATGGGTGAGCGCATGCACACCCTGGTGCCTCACGTTCTATGGCTCCAGGAACAGAGAACTCCGTGCGTTGGTGTCTGATCCCTCGTGCCCATCCCACCCACCATCCGGGCCCACCGGACCTCTCCCGCTCCAGTGCCCCAGGCCCCGAGCCCCGACTCCAGCACCATGGCCTCCTGTTGGCTCTGTGTTAGGGCAGGACTCACCCTGTCTCCCAATCACGGTGACATTCATCTCCACCCTAGGCAGGCCCGTGACCAGGAGAAGAGCAAGGAAGACCAACATTTCCAGCAGTGCCTGGCCCTGGACATGAGGGACAGGGCCACTGGTCACCTCCGGTACCTGTGTGTCCATCACAGGCAAAGCCCACTGCTACTGGTGCTGGGACCCCTGCCTGCTCCTCACTCTTGGGCCTGAGCCGGGCATGCCCTGTTGGTGCTGAGTGGCTTGTCACCACTACCAAGGTCCCTCCATCCCCAAGGACCCCCACTCTGTGCATTCACCCACACCTTCCCAAGCACACCTTGTTGGCAGGTGTCCCTGCCCTGCCCGCTCCCCACCCCTGCCCTGAGGTCCTGCTCTCTCAGATCCCCACGGGGCCCTTTCACCCCACAGGCCATACCTTCCCCCTCCACCCTCCCTATCACCCAGGGCATCCCCACAGGGCACCCTGCCCAAGTGCACAGGACGGCCCAGACTCTCTGCAGCCAGCTCCCTGCCTAGGTGGCCCACTGGCCCCATAGGCTCATGGGCTCCCCTACACTGCCCCCTCCCAGGGTGGTCCCTAGGCTCCCTCTGGAATGTTCCTCATTCTGACATTCCACCCCACCAGGCAGGCGCTGCCCCACCCCCCCAGCCCACCTGTCACAAGGTTCCAACACTGCGTCTATTCTAGGTCCTTGGTGCAGGACACCAGGTCCCCACCCCTGGTCCCCACCCCAACCCTGCTTCTCTCCTGGCCCTCCTCTCAGGAGCCTGTCTGCAAGTGCATCTGGTTCTCCCACCAGAGCCCAAACGGGGCGGGCCCAGGCCTGCTCTGCACCCGCGCTCTCTGCTCTGCAGCCCCTGGGGACAGCCCTGCTGTGGCTGCTGCTGCTTCACAGCTAGGCAGCACTGGCGGCCAGGACGCAGCTCAGTGCACTCACAGGGCCTCCTTTGGAGAACAGCTGAGCAGTGCACAGTGCCCTGGTTTCCTGAGGAATGCTGAGACTGTGTCTGACCTGCTCACTCGTGCAGGGCGCTGCAGGGACGTTTCCCAGCAGTGGACGGCCCTGTCGCCTAAGGGCCTGTTTATTTGCAACTGAACTCTTGCCCATCCCCACGGTGGTCACTGGGCAGTGAAGAAAAGCAGATGGCCTCTGTAGCACACAAGCGACCACATACAAACTATGCAAGATATGCAAAAAAAAAAGTGAAAAAACTTTAAAAGGCAAAACCAAACACTGGACTCTCCACTGACCTCCTATCATATGTAAACATCAGTGTGAAATGTATCAGATCTAACTCTAAGCTATAGAACTTACTGAACTACAAAGCCATGAAACTTCCTGAAGGAAACAAGGCTTTGGTGAGCTTGGGTAAGTAAAGGAATTTTCACGTGAGGCACAAAGCGCGAGTCACACAAGGCAAAGCGGCTACCGGCCGCAGGAGGAAGTGTAGCGGTTTCTGAGACGAATCCGACAAGGAGGCAAACTGGGAAACAGGTGGGTGAGTAGGCAGGAAATACTTCGCCGATGGTGGCGGGTAGGCCGCGGGTGACCTTCCAACTTAACTGTTAGAGAAAAGTTCAATAAAACCACAGAGATTAAAAACGTGCCCCGCGGATTCTAGCCCGGCCCCACCCCACTCTGAGGACCCTAACACGCAGCCCCCAGCACATCGGAACAACAGGCCGGGCCCCCCTTCTCCGGAAGATGAGAGGCCCCGGCGCCCAGCGCACCCGGCTGCGAACCGCTGGGGCGTCTGAGGCTGTGGCAGCGGTATCGGTAAGACAGGTGGGGGTGGCATTTAAAAGGGTATGGGGTCAGGTTAGTAGGCCACACCTGACCTGCTCGGTGGCTTATGGTGCAGACGCCCGGAATCTACAAGGCACGGGGGAAAGTCTGGGAGCCCTGAACCCACGGGACGGGGTGCAGGGTAAGGCCCGGGACCGGGGCGTGTGGGGTGGGAGGCGGGGTGGCAGGCAGTTGGGGGGCCAGGATGGGGGGAGGGGTGGGGCCGTGCGGGTGCGGCCCGAGGCGGGGGTGCCGCCCCTCCTGTGGGGAGCTGTGCGGGAGCCCAGGACCGGGGTCGGGGTGGAGGGGTTTCACTCCGGTGCGGTGCGGGGAGACCCTGCGGCGGACCCGGGAAGGGCGCGGGGGCGGGGCCAGGACCCCTCCGAGGGCGCTGGGCCGGGCCGGCCCGGTGCCGCCCCGGTCCCCGGTCCTTTGCCCAGGTCCTGCACAACTCACCCGAGGCTGCAGTCCAAGCCCGGGGGACTGTCTGCCCTGCGACGCGCCCACACCTTCTGGAACCTTCGGAGCTGGCGGTTTGGGAGCCAGGCCTTGGGCCACGAGCGCGGGGACTTCTGGGATCGGAGGGCCCTTGGGGGGGGGCCCGGGTCCGCTCCCAGCATGCTTCGCGCAACTTGGGGAACGTTCGTTGGAAGCTTCTTCGGGCTTCTTTCTGAGGCCTCGGCGGGCGTGGAACGTTCCACAGGTCTGGGAGCCTCAGAAGCGGGGTGGGGTGCTGGGTGGAGGGAAAGTTCCAGGTGGTCGGGGAGCTTGAGGGGCAGGTGGAAGATTCCTGAAGGTGTGGGTGCACCGTGGGGCGGGCGGCCCACAGGCTGGGACAGCAGCCTCGGGTCAGTTGTGCGGGACCCGGGCCACGGCCCTCGGACCGGGGCCGGGTGGGGCTGGCCCAGCGCCCTTAGAGGGGTCGCGGCCCCGCGGGCTCCGCAGCTGACAGGGCCTGGCCCCACCTGCGGATCCTCCCGCTCCCGGGCGGCCCTGGCTGCACCTGCGCGACCTCAGTGCTTCAGGACGCTGCCCGAGGAGCCGTGCTCTTGCTGACCTGCACCCACCCGGGTCCCCTCACCTACAGGCTCAGGCTCCTGCACAAGATGCTGCTGCTCGGGGCGGTGCTACTGGCCACGGTGCTGACGCTGGTGGACACTAACACAACTGCCAGAGCTGGGGACACGGAGTTGTCTGTGGGGAAGTGTAAGTCTTGTCCCTGTCCCTGTCCCTGTCTGGAGGTCGAGAACCCGCCTAGTTACCTAGTCGCCATGGTGGGAAGGGCTGGAGTGGAATAGCCCTCATCCTGTCAGCTGAGCGCCCCCTGGCGGGAGCAGTTGATGGACACGGGCGGAGGGGGGGGGCCCGGAGATGTACAGAGTGTCCTTATTAGGAGGGTTGGGGAGGCAGCCCCCTCTCCCCAAATCACCTGACCTGGAGGCCTGTCAGACGTCTTCAGCTGCACACAGGCGGGAGTGGCTCGGTCTAGGCAGGTGCCAGAGGGTGCCCTGGACAGATTGGCAGAAGCCACACAGCCCAGAGCCCCCACCCCGGTCACCACGGGAATGCACACAGCTCCTAGTGTGCTTGGCCTTGGCACAGGCTAGTCCTGCCCAGACTCAGAGCCCACTAAGGGCTGTTGCTTATGGGCCTCAGGCCATCCTCAGAGGCCCAGGAAGGTGGGGGTGGGCAATGGGGACCTGGGGGTAGCACAGGTGGCAGGGCAGGCAGTGCCTGCATGCATGGAGCCTAGCCACTCTCTCACTCCTGTCAGGGACCTACAACGTGAGGTGCTACGAGTGTGTGATCACAAACAGCTTCCAATGTTCACAAATCACGACCTGTCCTTACGAGACAAGGCGCTGTCTGACAGTCTCCATCCGTAAGTGCCTGCTCGTCTGTCTTCTGGTCGGTGGGTGGGCAGTCACCTCCCCGAGCACTGGCATGTGCAGGGGGCAGAGACGGACTGCTTCTTCTTGGCGTGTCACCCCCGGCCCTGGCCTTCTCTGTCCCCACATGGAGAGCATGTTGCCAGGCTCCGGGCTCTGCCCAGGAGAGAGCAGTGTGGGCCTCGAATTCTGCGGGGTCCTCTGGCACCAGACGCAGCTCTGCAGTGTCCCAGGGCAGGAAGTGTGGCAGAACCTCTAGGCTTTCCTCCTGGGCAGTCCCCAGGCCTGTGTGCAGATGCCCCAGTGCAGCTGGGTGGTTCCTCACGACCCCTTGAGTGTGGCCTCTGGAGGGGCTTCCAGCTAAGGAGGGCCAAGAAGTGGACACAGCACACACTTCTGGACACAGTACCTTCCACACTGCTGGGCCAGATGTGGTGTCAGGGCCCAGCCCCACCTTCCAAGATGCTTTTGGCTTTTACTTGGTGCCACCTGTGCTCTGAGAAAGGTGCCCCTCCCCCAGTCCTTCTGGGGGAACTGCACAGCCAGAGGCCAGTGTTTCATTAACCGGACAGGGAGCCTGGTCTGGGCCTGCTCAGGCCCCCATGGGAGCCTTTTGACCCAGCATCTGTGAGTTCTTTGTCCCTCCGTGTCCGTCCGTGTCAGAGCCCCCGAAGAGCAGCCCTTCGATGCCTCCTCTCTCTCTACTAATTGTCACCCTGGGGGCGTCTGCCTACTTGGGACAGGCCAGTGCTGAGGGTGTGGGCTGTGTCCCCACAGGGGGGCACCTGTCTGCATCCAGTGTGTGGCTGGACCAGTCCTAGGATTCCCAGGGCAGGCCTGGGGGCACACCGGGAGGTCGAGGTCACGGCTCCAGAGGGGGCTCACAGGCCAGGGCCTACGGTTCTGCTTTTCCAGGGTTGGGTGTGCGCTTGAGGTTTCCAGTGCCCACTGCTTGTGGGCGAATTTTTACTATAACCGTAGAGTTTAAAGGGAAGGGAGAGGGAAAAGGAGGGACCCTCAGGGTCAGCTCTGGAAACCGTGATCTCCAAAACAAAGGGGCCCTGCCGGAGGCCTGTGGATCTGCGCTGGTGGCTGGCACTGTGTCTTTTGGAGGTGGCCCTTTAGAAGTGGCAGCCTCTCTGAAGTGGACCCTGGCCCTCAAAGCTCACAGAAGGCCCACCGGCTGCGCCACGCTGCGTTTCACCTCGAGGGGCCTGCTGCACCTGAAGAGGGCCGGGAATGACATGCTCAGAGGCTCAGCCCCACAGGACTCTGGACTCGAGTGGCCCAGAGAAAATTTAGGTGAGATGGCCAGTCACAGGCGAAGCAGAAACCGTGCCTCACGAAGGTTCTGGTAGGCTGACACTGTTGTGGCGTCTTCTGCAATGGTGGGCACCGGGGGGCTGTCCTCACTCTTACCCCGCTCAGCCCGTCCCCCACCACGGGGCACGTCTCCCCTGAGAGCAGGTCAGACCCCAGCAGCTGCACAGGCAGCAGGTGCTCTGCGGGTGCGTGTCGAGAGAGCTGCCGGGTGTGCTCTGCGCTGGCCAGCACAGAATGACGGAAGTGCACGGCTCTGATGTGTTCCTGCAGAGTGGGCCTGGCTCTGGACTGGCCCTGTGGTCCACCGCCTCCCCAAGACCTCCCTCTCCGCCCCTCCCCCCTGTGGTGGAAGCCAGACCATCCGGGTTCAGTGCCATGAGTCACAGAGTGTTCGCGGCGCCCTTGTCCTGAGGGGCCCTGGAGGACTCTGGGACAAAGCGTGGTTGGGAGCGCCCTGCGAGACCCGAGAGTGCTGGGATGTGGTGCGCTCCCCCTTCCGGGTCTTTGCGGATTCCCTCGGCTGTGCAGGGTAGTCAGCAAAAAGCCTCCACGGAGAAATTTTGAATGTCAGAGACTGAGTGTCCACTGCATGTGGAGGCAGTGGAGCCCTGGCCGGTGGGCAAACACGTTGTCTGTGGGGCAGAGCGAGGCCCAGAAACAGCCCCGTACACGTGCCCATGCTGTTTTCAGCAAAGGGGCGAGACCAGTGGGCGAGGAAAAGCTTCCTCACCCCCTGCAGGCTCAGTGGGCCTTGACCCACATCTCTGGCCAAACACGGGGCCTGCCCACGCGCGCCATGGGCCCTGGTGTGCAAGGCTGGAGTCCACTGTGACGGAAGGAGGAGGTCGTTGGCGTCCGAGGTGAGGCAGAGCTCTCCGACGCGATGGCCCTGCAGGACCAGCGGGAAGTGGGCTGGCGGCTGGAGTGCTCCACCAGTCCCAGAGGCCCTTCCACTTCAAAGACCTCCTTCAGAGGGCTCTGCACTGGGAGGAGGTCCATGCCAACTGCAGAGCCACAAAGGACACGGAGACCGAGTACAGACGCAGTGCTCAGGGGTCAGCAGCGATGATGCGGCCGCCTCCTTAGCAAATGGGATGGATGTGACGAGCTGGTGAGCAGAGAGGACTCTGTAGCCACCAGGGTAATTCAGTTAAAACCACAGTTCGTTATCCCTAGTGAGAGTGGCCACACCTAGGGCTGGCCAGGATGCAGAGACGCCAGATTACTCGGTCACTGCCAATGACAAGGGACCATGGTGCAACCTTGTGGAGAACAGTGTGACTGTTTCTTCAGAAACTAAACATGCAACTACCATAATCCCCCAAATTGCACCTCTGGGTGTTTGCCCCAAGCAATTAAAACTTAAGCCCTGCCCTCGTTGGTGTGCCTCAGTGGATTAAGTGCCATCCCGCAAACCAAAGGGTCACCAGTTCAATTCCCAGTCAGGGCACATGCCTGGGTTGCAGGCTGGGTGCCCAATGTGGGGCGCGTGAGAGGCAACCACACACTGATGTTTCTCTGCCTCTCTTTCTCTCTTCCCCTGCCCTCTCTAAAAATAAATAAATAAAATCATTTAAAAAAATCTTAGGCCCACACAATAACATGCACATGTAGGTACAGACTTTTTTGTTACAACCCCAAATCCGGAGCCCTTCAGTGGGCGAAGGGAAAACCAACCAGGATGCCTGTGCAGCGTGGGGCGTGACTCATCTGCACAAGGGAGCAGAGGGCTGATACGCGCCCCGGCTTGAATGGAGACCCAGGGAATTTTGCTGAGTGGAGTGGACAACCTCCGAAGGGCACACACTGGAAGCTCCTTTTATGTTATGTTCTAGAAACGACAAACTCATAGAAACATGCACCAACTTATTTTCGTGAGGTCAAGGTCAGGGGATTTGGGTGTAAAAGAGGCGAGTACATCTGTAGGTGGGATGATTATGGTGGTGAGACTGTTCTTTGTTCTCATGTTTTGGATAGTAAGACCCTCCTTAGTCATGATATCTTACTACAGTCTTGGCACGTCACTGTCCGAAGTAACTGCAAAGGGGTTGCATGGGGTCTTTCTGGGCCCCCACAACGGCATTTGAATGCACAGTCATCTCCAAGTGAAACATTAACTGGCCAAGTTAAACTAGCATCGTTAGTTACATGGGTATGGAACTTCCTACATTGGGAAACCCAAAACTTTTGCAGCAAACAAAAAATAATATATTCTTTTTCCTAGAGGAATGCTTTAAACCAGCGGTCCCCGACCATTTCTCATGGACCACGGGCAGGGGTGGGGGAGGCAGACCTCAAGTGGCAGTGTGTCCTGGTCCTAACAGGCCGAGGCCCAGGGGCTGGGGACCCCTGCTTTAAACTAAGAATGCAAAAAGCTTGAAAATAGAATACAGAAAACGGTATAAAATCTAAATGTTGCCCCAAAGATGCTCTTCTATCCACACTGAGGCAAAGTAAACTTTAAGATCAGAGCATCACTGTGTGGAGAACAGTATTTTACAGCGGTGAAAGGATAGAGCTTCCCCGGGAGACGCCACGCTGGAAATGCACACACTCCCGGCGACTTGGGGCACAGCACACACAGAGAAACACGGACAGAGCTCAGCAACGCAGGCAAGGCCACAGTCAGGCAGGCGCTCCAGACACACCCCTTCCTGCAGCCTCCAGAAGACAGGGCACGCAGATGACAGACACGACAACTACAGGCCAGGGGTCGACAGACTTCTCCTGGGGTGAGGCAGATGGTCAGCGTCGTAGGCCATCTGGTCTCTGCGCAACCACCTGGCGCTGCCTGTGTGGGGGCAGAGCCTGGACAGAAGCCCAGCGAAGACATGGGGAGAGTGAGAACTGCAGGTGGCCCTCTCTGGGACCAGATGTGCACAGGCACTGACCACACCTTCACCAATGAGACTTCAGTGTATCCCAGCTGCCCCACGTCCTGTGCAGTACAGGCTCCTGGATCCGTCCTGGAACAGGGGGAGAACATCAGGGGGGCATGAACAAAACTGAATAAAGCGTGGACTTCCACTAATAAGAGTGTGTCAGTGCTCACTCGTTTTGGGGACAAACACACCACAGCAAAGCAATCTGAGAGACACAAGGGAAGGGCTATGCGGCGATCAGGGACTCCTCATGCTGTCTTTGCAACTCTTGTCAAAGCCTGAGACTTTCAAAGTGAAAAGATCATTCACACATGTGCACACACTCCCACAGCTCGGTCACCGCACCGCCTCACGGGCTGCATCCTAGAATGGCAGTGCGGCCCCCACGTGCTGTCCAGGCAGGGCCAGCGCAGAGGGGGCGGCGGGGAGAGTGCCGGGGCCCCACGAGCTGTTGAGGGAGGAGTCCAGCAGCGTAGGGACACTGGGGGCTGGCAGTTGAGGGTGTGCCACAGTGGCTGTGCCAGTGGACGCAAGCATGCTCTGATGTCTGCAAGCAGAAAGCGAGAGAGCAGTGACCTCCACCTCCCCCCATGCCCCATTGCAGGTGTGAACCCCCGAGAGCTCCTGGTTTACAAAAACTGCACCGACACCTGCTCGTTCGTGTATGCGGCCCAACAGCCACCGGGAGCACCCAAGGCCAGTATGAGGACAAATAGTTTCTACTGGGTTCACTGCTGTGGTTCAATGACCTGCAACTCCGGAGGGCCCACCGTCTTGGAGCGGGACATCCCAGATATTATGCCCATCGAGGAGTCGATAGAAGGGGCAGTGTGCCTGCGGGGCTCGGGGCTCCTCCTGGGCTTGGCCTCCATCCTGCTCAGCGGGGCCCTGTCGTGGGTGGTGGGGCTCCCGTCCTGTCCCCCCATCTTCCCAGAGCAGTTCCCTCCCCTTTGATGTCTCGAGAACCAGAGACACGGACCCACAGGCCCCCGTTGGCAGCTTATTTCAAGAGAGAAATAAAGACCCTTTTTGTCTGGGTGCTGCCTGCTCAGAGATTTCTTTCCATTTCTCGTATTTGCTGTGTTTTTTCTTCTTTGACATCGGCTCACACGTACAACCCAACCCCCTGTGTGTTCGGCGTCAGAGGTGGAATGTTTCAGTCAAAAGCACATCAGCCCCCGGGGACAGGGTGCTGGGCGTCAGCTGGAAGGGGCGCCCTGAGCCCCTAGACGGTGTGAGCAGCTCCCAGGCTGGGGTGCCAGAAGCAGAGCCTGTGCTTGGTGACTGTCCCATGTCCCTGCGTGGGTCGGATGGTCAGTGGGCTGTCCGCAGGCCCTGGGTCGTTTCACCCAAGGCGGGATGAGTCCCCAGAACTGACATCTGAGTGGGGGGTGGGGGGTAGGGCCCCACCCCAGCTGGTGCAGCCCACCAGCACAGAGAGGGTGGGCCATGCTGCTTGCTGGGGTGTGGGAAGCAGGCCCAGAGGGGCTGGGACTCAGGACCCTCTTCTTCTGTCTCTCTTTGCAGTGTCTTTAAATCAATACCTAATTTTAAATTACTGAGGTAAAATTTGCATACCTAAAGTTTATCATTTAGAAGGGTGTGATTGTTTTTTGCCATGTTCCCCATGTAGTGCGGCCACCAACACCATCTAGTGCCCAGACACGCTTACCCCCAAACAGCCCCCACATCTGTCAGAAATAAATTAATACAATCTTTTGAGGACATAAAATCAAGTACAGTAGCAGAATGCTTTCTGAAAGTACATTTCTGCAATTACTATATTTTCCTAGGAACAATATAAATTACTTAATTTCTCTGTGGCAAGACCTAAAATTTTCACTAAATATATGCACATATATTAAAATTTAACCAGTTAATGATGTTTAAAGAGATTTTATTTAGCCCTGGCTGGTGTAGCTCCGTGGATTGAGTGTGGGCCTGCAAACCAGAGGATCACGGTTCGATTCCTGCTCAGGGCACATGCCTGGGTTGCAGGCCAGTTCCCAGCAGGGGACGCTTGGGAGGCAACCATACATTGATATTTCTCTCCTTCTCTCCTTGCCTTCCCCTCCAAAGATAAATAAATAAAATCTAAAACAAAAAACCCTCTTAAAAAATATTTTATTTATCTGTAGAGGGGGAGGGGAGAGAGAAAGAGAAACAGTGCGTGGTTACCTCTCTCATGCCCCGCACTGGGGACCCAGCCCAAAACCCAGGCATGTGCCCTGACTGGGAATCGAACTGGCGACCCTTTGGTTCACAGGACGGCTCTCAATCCACTGATCCACCCCAGCCAGAGCAATGACTTAACATTCTTAAAAATTATAAACCAAGAGCCCTGGCTGGGGTGCTCAGTTAGCTGGAACATGGCCCCACACACCAGAAGGTGGCTGGTTCAATCCCTGGATCCCTGGTCAGGCTGCATACAGGAGGCAACTGACGTTTACCTCATGATGATGTCGCTCTCTCCCCCCTTTCTCTGTCTGTGTGTCTCTCTCACTCACTCACTAAAAACAATGGCCACAAAGCATCATGCAATTGTCCCATCACGGGCAGACACCACTTCCAGGACTTCTACAGTTAATCAACTCGACTCACAAACCTACTAGCCCTTATCAAAAGCTCAATCGCTCCCAAGGACTCAGACCTGCAAGGGACCTCAAGGGGTCATTTAACTCTAGAGTATTCAAACCACTAGGGAAGTATTTAAAGAGGTCTGGAAACATTAGAATAAATGTCAGTTTTACTATTTAACAAAGGATGGTAAAGAACAACATACACCCAAATGTGTTGCATACCAAATCTCAAAATAGAGCCAACCAAAACATGAGCTAATGGGGACTGTGGGACAAAAGGGACTTTGCGGAACCTGTGTGCGTATCTGCCCGCCTCATCAACATGTCATCAGCAAGAGAGGTGACAGCTCTGTGCGGGTTTTGCTTTTCTCTTCATTCAGGCCACTCGAGTCAAAGCATTCCTGTTGCCAGACGCCTGCTGCAGAGCTGGGCAATTCTCTCCCATCCGTCCGAGCACCAACCAGGCCCCGCCCTGCCTTGCTTCCCAGATCGGACAAGGTCGGGCATGTTCAGGGTGGCGTGGCCGTGGACACGGCTAAGCGGTTCTCAAACTCCGGGCCAGGCCCAGCGAACGCACACACCGAATGCGCTCACCGTGGCATGGTAGCTCATTGTGCTGTCCACAAAACAGTGGCCTGCCCTCTCCAGGGCTAGGGGTTCCCTCTTGGAACCCTCTGTGCGCACTAGGAGGTCAGAGGACTGGCTGGGCCCTGGCTTGCAGCTCTGTGTTGGAAGACATCCCAGCTGCACTTGACTCTGGGTGTCCTGCCCAGGAGGCCCCCGCAGGTCGGGGGCAGGAGGGCAGCACAGAGAGGACCAAGGGCAGGAGCCCCGAGCCCCATCTGTGCTCCACTGCCACTGAGGCAGTGTGGCGAGGAGGCACTTCTAGGGCCCGGTCCCTGCTTTCAAAGCTGGGCCCTGGGTTTCAGGGCTGGCACCTCCATGTCGAGGCTCCTCTGGGCAGGAGAGACTGGCTTCTGGCCCAGCTTCCTCCAGGCTCACCGTTCAGGGACACAGACATCTGGCACACGTCTACACCCCACAGAGGCCCGAGCACAGACCCGGAGGCCAGGAAGGGGTAGCTGGAGGGCACACATGCAGGGTGGGCAGCAGGAGAGGCGATTCGAGAGGCCTGCGCCGGGGTACCTGTGTGCGAGGTCAGGCCCTGCTCCGGCCTGCGTCCCTGCCCAAGGACAGCTGTGACACCACAGAGGCTGAGGCACATCCCCCACCCTGACTGTCTGAAGTGGCCTTGGTGGGGTCTGACTCATCACCCTCCACTGAGCTGTCTGTCCCCAAGGAAGGCTTGAGGGCAGGGAATGGGGTAAAGGAAAACAAGAAACTACGCTCAGATGGCAGCCCTCCCTGCCCCCAGAGCCTGAGCCAAGGCCCCCCAGACCCCACCCCCAAAGCAGGGTCAGGGCTGGCAGGTAAAGTTCCAGGGCCCTGCCACGTGCCCGGCAACCTTGGGAGGTCATAGAATTCCCGGGCCTCAGTCTCCTTGTCTGAAAATGGGAAGGAGGGTGACCAGAGCCACCTCATGGGGTGCTGCCAGGAGCTGGTGTAATGACACCAGACCCCCGACCTGGCCCGTGCTCCCAGGCCCGGCTCTACTGTGCTCCCGCTGGGCAAAGTCCCAGGAGACTGGGGAGCCTGCGGCCACAGCCAAACCCCCTCCTACCCGTGTGCCCAGGCTCTGCGTCTGCACCCCAAGAGGCCTCTGCAGGACCGTCAGGGGGGCGAGGGCGCAGGGCGCAGGCCTGCTGTGTCTCTCGCCTTTCAGTCTGAGGAGTGACCCTCCTCTCCTGAGCGTTTGCTGCCAGACCAGACAGACAAGCAGGCCCCTGGCCGCCTCAGTGCCACCCCCAATTCCGCCTTCAGAGTTCCCTAACAGCCCCCAGGCTTCTGTCTCCATGCCCTGCGGCCTCACGAGGCCTGGGCCTCGCCAGCGAAGTACGTGGAGGACCGGAGGGCTGAGCAGCTGCGCCACTGCTTCCTGCTCCGGGCCTGGGGCAGGGAGACTAAAATAGCCAAGGCCCCCTCTCAGCCCTTGATAAGATAAGGGCCTCATTCATCCTGCTCCCTGCACCAAGGGTGGGGGATGGAGAGGCCTCGCCTCCCTCCCAGCCCAATTCAGCCCCCAGCCTGGACCCCACACCTGCCCTGGATATGCACCCAGCCCACAGCAGGCCTGTGGGATTGTGGGACAAGGCAACCATCCCTCCCTCTCCTCTTCTTCCGGCTGGACGCCTCCAGCCCTGACGCCTGCAGCCCTGACCCCTTCCCCAGTCACCCGAGCCTGGTCCAGGGACACTTCCTCCCGTGACGTCTTCAGTCAGCCATCCAGGCTTCCTGCTGATAAAAGGACCGGGCTGAGAGGCTGGGGAAAGCCTGCATGGCATTCCAAGCCAGGGCAGGGGCCTGGATGGCGGGGCCCCGGCTGTGCCTGCGCCAGGCACACGCACTAGCCACCAGTGCCGCTCGGGCCCCCAAGACAGTGCTGCCCTTCGAAGCCATCCCCCGGTGTCCTGGCAGCGAGTGGCTGCGGCTTCTGCGGGTCTGGCGGGCTGGCTGCGAGGACCTGCATCTGCAGATGCAGCAGGCCTTCCAGGAGCTGGGACCCATCTTCAGGTGAGGCCTCCCTGCCAGCCTCCCCAACACACCCTGACCCTCTGCCCCACTGGTCGCCCAGTCCCTGCCGGGTACCTGTGCCCTGCACCCTCGGGCAGGTGGGTAGGCCGCCCAGGGGAGTGTCCATGGCCCAGAAGACCGGCACCGTGGCTCCGCTCGGCGTGAGGTTCTGGAGCATTCTGCACATGCTGCTGGTGGGAGGTGCACCAGCAGGACAGCAGCAGAGGCTCGGGTCAGAAGGCGGGAGGGCCTGCCTGCTCAGAGCCAGGGCGGGGGACGGTGAGGTCAGGAGAAGATGGTGTGGACGCACCGGCCGAGTGGGGCCGGGAAGGGCACGGCCACAGCAGGCTCCCTCCCGCAGGTACGACGTGGGAGGGAAGCACATGGTGTGCGTGATGCTGCCCGAGGACGTGGAGAGGCTGAAGCAGGCGGAGGGCTATCAGCCCCATCGCATGGTCCTGGAGCCCTGGGTGGCCCACCGGCAGCTTCGTGGGCACAAACACGGCGTGTTCTTGCTGTGAGGGCGGGTCTGGGTGAGGAGGGAAGGCGGGGATGGGCAGCCTGGGAGCAGAGGAGGCAAGACAGGGAAGACCCGAAGCAGGCCTGCCCTGGGCCCCCATGGGCGAAAGGAGAGAGTGTGACCACAGGGCAGTGCCAGGGGGCAGG
>PVKM010037928.1:0-14274 GCA_004027735.1 Carollia perspicillata | reverse complement strand
TGAGCCCGAGGTGGGGCGGATCGGTTTCTACTCCCAGGAATTTCCAGATTTGAGGCTGCCTCTCTTCTCTCTGGGCCTGAGCTGCTTGCGGGAGATGTGAGGTATGGGGATCTGTTAATACTCCAACCAGCCAACCAACTTAGGCTTAATGGTTAACTACTAGGCTTAACTACTTATGGTGGAATGGTTTCTCTCTGTCAATTCCAGGGGTGCTCTAGGGAGGATAGTAACCTTGGACAAATCTTGTCACTTCTTTGAATCTCCAGAAGGGGCGCCATGGTACCATTTTTAAAATCTGAAATTCCCTCCTCAGCACAGTGCACTCTACCTGGCTGGGACCAGCAACTCTCCTCCCTGAAACGGAAGACCCTTGAAGACGAGGAGGTCTTCTCATCTTCGGATCTCCCAGGATGCCCACTTAATGGTGCGGGATTCAGGGAGCACTGCTCATCTTTTAAACATAACAAATTTGGATATATATGAAAGCAATTTTGCACAGATGACAGTAGCATGACTTGAGAACCCAAGTCTTCTATTAATTCATGGCCTAGATGCACTATTAATACATGCCATGGATGGCAACCCCACTAAAACCACTAAACACTTTTCCCCAGCAGTTGAAAGAATAGTGTAATGAATATCTATGTGGCCTTATCTGGATTCTAGATTCAGTGTGTTCATACTTTGCTGTGGTTGCTTTGTGAGTGTGTTTTTATTTGTTTCTGCTGAATCATTTGAAAGTTACTTTCAATTATCAAGACATTTAACCCATAAATATTTCAGCAGGCGTCTCCAAAGAATAAGGACATTCTCCTGTATAATTGCAATACCTTCATCACCCATAAGAATAATTAACCATTATATTGTAACATCATTTACTATGCAGTTGTAGAAGCTGATGTCGGTGCCCTACCCCTTGACCACCCTAGGGGGCACCTGTAAGCAATTTCCATACAGCAGGTGATTTCCTGAGTGTCCTTGCCTCAACATTCACTGATGGATGCAGAGGGTGCACTCTGCCCCCCCCCCCCAGGGCAGGCTGAGGGTTCTGGGGAGTCACCACTCCAAGGGTGTCCCTCCACCAGTGATGTGGAGAAGTCGGTGGATAAACACCCCAGCTGCCTTCACCCTCATGAGTTGATTCTGAGGCGTGTTTCACAAAGCTTGTCCGAGGGTCCACTCTGACATTAGCCCACAGCACTGACCTGTTTATTAACACACCCTGTATTGGTTTCCCTCCCTTCCTTATCTCACTTCCTTCCTGTGCTTCCTGATATCAGCTTTAAATAATAAACTATATGCAGCCAAAGCTTTGTCGTAAGGTCTACTTCAGAGGGATCCAGAACCAAGACATCAATCCTTTAAAAACGATAATATTAAATAGCCAACTCTTAGGACCATCAAGAAGCAAACTGAAGCCTGATTGGATGGTGCTGGCAGCCCAGCCAACCCGAACTGCTCTTAGTTACGATTCTTATGGGAACGATGCCACGGGGAGGCTGCGTTGGTTGATTGTGCCCTGCCCAGACTGTCTTAATAATAACAATAGTAATTGCTTATTAAGGGCTTACCATGTGTTCCTTCACATGCTTTACTGAATTTAATCCTCATAGGGACTTTGTAGTGAGGGCATTATTCTTATCCCATTGTATTGATGAAGAACCCGAGGCTCATGGAGGCTGAATAACTTTTGGAGTCACAGAGCTAGCAAGACTAGATCTCCAATGTACTTAACCGATGTGTTAACATGGGCAAACAAGCATAAATAGTCTTTTATCCTGTTCTTGTATAATTGGAACAGTGGTACTTGCCAGATAAACTTCACGTTGTAACAATGCCATGAGCGCATATTTTTTTAACCAATAAAATATAGTCATCCTCCATTAGCAATTCGTGGAAGTGTAACGCAAAGATTGCCCCATCAGGCGAGACTCCCAGAGGGCTAGAACTTTACCCTGCCCCGGCTGGCTGGCACAGCTTACACACTGGGCTCGGGTTACCAGTGGGAAGTGATAGTTGTGCAGCATTGTTTCGGCTGTGTGAAACCTTCCAGTGTTTTGGCCTCCGTGAAAATCCAGCCTCTCCTCAGATTTGCCCCATCACAGCCCTCAGGCCGCCAGGATGTCGAAACTCAGCCGTCTAACTTAGGCAGGACAATGTTCAGTGAGGCGAGCTACACATTCTTGCACAACGTCAGGGTTTTTTTGGAGCAATTACATCCTTGTTAGTAATATCTGTCCCCACCCAGTAACTTAGGTGTACACAAGCACTTAGATCGTAAGAAGATGTCTTTCCTAATTGCTGTCTTCCCTGAGAGCCCATAAAGAGAAGCAGACTTTGAACCCAATTTAATTATTTACTTGACCCTACTGTCATAAAGTGTTCAAATTCAAGTATTATAAAGATGGTAACAGGGAAGGGATGCACGGGTCTCAGACAACGGACCAACTGGCCAAGGCAGTCAGCTTTTCAAAGCTCAGCAGGTAAGTGGTAAGACTGTTTTGTATAGAAAGTAGAGAGTCATAGAAACTATGAATGTGCCAAATGAGTGAAACTCGTTCTGAAAAGCTGCTGAAAAGCTGGGGTGGAAGGGAAGGGGGAAATCAAACTTCCTCCTTGAGAAGGCAGCGTGCGGTCTGCCAAGAAGCTGATGCTCTCAGTTTCCATTGCGCACCTGCAGTGGGCAGTGTCTGAGACAACTCTACTGGTGACCAGATTCTGAACTCGTTGCTGCGACAACGCTGTCATAGAAGTCTTTTTGACCAAATTGTGAAATTACAGAAGAATCGGTATTAGCACTAATTGCTTCTTATTGAAAGATTGATGCAGGCTCGCCAACCAGAAGGAATGAGCCCGGTGGGAGCAAAGCTTGCTCCTGCCAGGACAGGCCTGGGATGAGGAGAAGTAGTGCTGCCCAGCAAGGTCATGGGCATGTTCCTGCTCCTGAAGGTTAACATTCGTGTTAAGGAGACAAAACTCCAAGTTGCTAAGGTCTGTGGAGTGGCCAGAGACTGGAAGGGAGTAACAGCAGCTTCTTAAAGAAAGAGAGTGTTAACCTAGGCGGTAGGGTGGGTAAGAGTGTGGCCTTGGAGTCCTGGGTCCCAATCCCCGCCCTGACATTGACTGTCTTTGGGATCTTGGGCAAATTATATAATCTCTCCAAACCTTTAGAAATGACCTCCCGAGCGTTGTTAGGGGCTTAATTGAGATTTAAATAACGTACGTATGGTGTTTGGCATGGTGTCTGTTGCACAGAAAGCATTCTTTGTGTGTTTCTACTATATTCATAGTGGTTCTCTTCAAAGGAAGTAATAAATACTTGTTTTTTCTAGATGGAAGTGGAGAATATCATAGGGAGGGGGATGGCAACAGCAAAGCACAGAACAAAAAGAGGCCTTTATTATTATTTTATTTTTAGTCTGCCCTAGGTGAAGGGGAAGGCGTGTCATGAGGGGGAGAGCAGTGGAGGGACAGGGGGAAGCAGAAATCAACAGAGTTTAAGACGAGAGGCCATTTTGCAATGGAATCTTTTTAAAGGTACAAACCATTTGAAATTGTCTCAAAAACTCTCTATTAGCAGAGAGCACTTTACAAAAATGACCAAGGAGAGGCTTTCAAAACAAGATTCACGTTGTTCGGTGGGGACCGTCTGAGAATGAAATGCGTTTCCTTTGGGAAGGTGACCTCCTCTGCTTCCCTGGGGAAGGCTGGTTTTACCTTCCCCGGGGCTGCCCTCTAGCTGCCCGGTAACTCAGGGCCTATCTCTTTGTGATGTCGTTGTCTTAAAAATGGTTTAATACTGCAAGTACTTTGGACTCAGTAGTCAGAACAGGACTGTTTAAAAACTGGAAATAGTACCATTGTAACTGGGATGACTCACCTGGGACTTCATTTTAAGTGCGTAGCAGACAGGACGAAGGTTCATAAAACTCCGAGCAGCCAAAAGGACAGAAACAAGGGCACTCTCGCCCCCCACAGAGCCGACGTTCAGGATGGCGCGGCAGAGCAGTGGCCTAGAGGGAACGTGCAGATTTCTCCTCTTAGTGCTTGCATTTCTGCCACATGAAATGACAAGTAAGTTCATATTCTTTTTTTTGCCTCTTTAAGTAAAGAAAAATTTCAGATTGGAAATGATCTGTGGGCATTTGGAAAAATCCAAAATCCAAGTTGGAATGACTACATAGTTGGTATGGTGCAGAGTACAGGAGTCAGATAACACAATAACAAGTTAAATGGAAAATATTTTGATGGTTCTGATATTATAAGCAGGGTTTCGCCTGCTTATAATAGAATATTTCGTATTCTATCCTCTCCAGAGCCACAGCCAGAATTTTCCTACATTTTCATGGTTTTTATTACTAATAATATTCAAAATAAACTTCTGCTCTTCACTCGAACATACCACTTACAGGAAAATCTTTCCTGCGTTTGCTCCCCACCCCAGGCTGGGGGTAGTTTTCCCCTTCATTTTAAAAACAATACGTAGTTATTGTAAAATAAAGTAGGAAATATATAAATGAATAAAGAAAAGTAAAAATCCCTCCAAATCCCATCATCCAAACACAATGATTCAGTGTTTGGTGTATATTCTTCCAGATTAAAAAAAAAATACTAGGCAGCAATCTCATTGTTTTTTTCAGTAATTTGTGCTTTTAAAGAAAAAGTTAATGTGTTTACAAAATACGTTAACAAATATGATGGAAGGGGCAAGTTTCTGGTTTTGCTAAAGTCATTTTTTACCTTTTGTGACTTACTTCTGAAGCAGGAAAGTTAAAATTGAAATTTGCATTTGTTGCTGTACAATAAATGAATTTTTTAAAGTGAGAGATGAAAATAAAGTGCTCTGTGTCCTGATCATTCCCGCCACAACTTTTCTGTCCCACAAACCACAGCTGTTTACGTATCTTTTTATTTCACTACCTTGCCAAAACAATATTAAAACATCAGAAATGGAAGACCAAATTCTACCATCTAATCAGAAATATTTTCAAATCAGCTTTTGCCCATATGCAATTTTGATGTGCTTAGAGTAGTTATTAGAGATGTAGTGTACATTCTGCCTATTCATCTGATGTTATATCTTAAATATTTTTCCATTTTACTATAATCCTTTTTCTTTTGTATTTCCCCACTCCCATCCCCTTACTTTGCTACATCCAACCCCTTGAAGTAAACAAATTAAGTCTAAGTCTGGTAAGTATCTCTCCATTTTTTTCTCTATTTTTATCAATCCCATTTTATACATATAGATAGAATTTTTCCCTTTTCCCCATAAATGTGTGTGTGTGTAAATGGAATAAGTCTGAACATACTATTTTCTAACCTAGTAGTTCTCAAACTTCACTACACATGAGAACTGTCTGGGGCTTTTAAAAAACCCAGCGCCCAGATGGCACTCCTATCAGTTGATAAGAATGTCTGGGGGTGGGGGCAAAGCCTCAGTCATTTTTTAAAGTCCTCCAGGGGATTCAGCAAAGTTTGGTAACCATCATTTTAAGCTTTCTTTTTTTTTTTTAGTCCATAACATATTATGAATCTTTTTCCTTGTAAAATCATATAGACCAATACGACTATTTCAATGTATTGAGAAGTATTTCATTGTACTGATATAACACTTCTAGCCACTTAGATTGTTCACTCGATCTTAAATAGTTTCTTTCTGCACTCCCAGGTTCCGTTTTAACTGTGAACGGTCAAACTGAGAACTTTATTCTGAACACTCTGTTGGGCGCCGAAGAGTCTCTGAGATGTGATGTTCAAAACCGCACTGGAGACGAAGAGCTTCTCTGGTACCGAGAACAGGGGTCAGTGGATTTGAAGGACGAAAACAAAATCAATTCCAGCTCTGTCTGTGTGTCTTCCATCAGTGAAGATGACAATGGAGTCACCTTTACCTGCACATTGCAGAGGAATCAGTCTATGTCCGTCTCAGTGGTGCTGAATGTCACTTGTGAGTAAGGGGAAAGAAACTGCAGGTCACTCTGTTGTCTGCACTACATGAAGTGGCAGTGAAATCTCGGTCTAAAGAGTGCGTGCAGCCCTGGCGGGTGTGGCTCAGCTGGTTGGAGTGTTGGTTCCTGCACTGAAAAGGTTGCAGGTTGGATCCCTGGGGGTGCACACGGGAGGCGACCAATCGATGTTTCCCCTGCCCTCAGGCTCAGCAATGAAAAAATGTCCTCGGATGGAGATAAAAAATTAAAGAGTACGTGCATTTTAACATTTGCTTGATATTGCCAAATTTTGCTATTTATATATTTATTTTCTAAAAGAAATTTATTTACTTCAGAGTTCAGAGATTAAAATAAAGATTTTATTTATTTATTTTTAGACAAAGGGGAAGGGAGGGAGAAAGAGAGGGAGAGAAACATCAATGTGTGGTTGCCTCTCATGCGTCCCCTACTGGGGACCTGGCCCCCAACCCAGGCATGTGCCCAGACTGGGAATTGAATCAGCCACCGTTTGGTTCGCAGACCGGTGCTCAATCCACTGAGCCACACCAGCCAGGGCAAATTGTGCTATTTATGCTCCCACAACAAAGTGTGAAAGTGCCTATTTCCCCACACCATCATGAACACTGAGTTTGAAATTTGCCAGTCCAATATGATATTTTATTTTAATTTTTTAAATTAAAAATGAGAGTGCTCACCTTTTCATAAATGTATTGGCTGTTCATATTTAAAACCTCAAAACATGAAGCTCTCTGATGGCTGGTTTGCAGGAATTGATAACCCACTGGTGGGACTCTATGGCGTCAGGGGTCCTAAAAGTGATTCTGTGTCGGCAATCATGGTTGGTTTGGATGGAAAGCTGGTTCCACGTGAGGGTGGTGTGGATGGTGGGTGAGGGGTGATGTGGGTTAGGGTGGTGATGTGGTATGACTTGTAGAAAGGGCCCTGGACTCGGGTTCAGCAGGCTTGTCTGTGAAAAGCTGATGCCATTGCTCCTGAGATGAAAGGGTGGGGAAAATGCCAAGGAATCAGCTCGGAAAATGCTGGCAACCTGCAGCCTGAGTTTCCAGAGTGAATCATTTGCTTGTTACTGGGAGTAGGAGTTTCATTTTTTATTTTCTATGAATTAACAAAATGTGATATTTTTCAAAAGCAAGCTTCCTCATGCGTACTTGGATAGAATCTAAAACTATAAGGCACCCGTGGAGGTCTCGTAATCCTACGACATGACAGATGAGGAACCGGGCTCAGACCGAGAGCCCGAATTATCCCAGCCGGCCTGGGGACAGGACACAAACGCCCCGGCTCCTCCTCTCGTGCCCTGCCCGTTGTATCTTCTGAAGGGAGACATGGCAGAAATGCCCATGTGATCTGATGGCTTTAAAAAATGACTTTCAGTTTCCAGCCTGAGTCCATATTCAAAACATCTTTATAACCACCTCATAAATATTGTTGTTGCTAAGCACATATGAAAAAGCAACTGGCCAGGGATTCATAGTGACAAACTGATAGAAATTCATCAATTAACAAATCAAAATGAGGTACTAAAAAGGGGCAAGAATAGCATGTGCAGTCCTGAGCAAGTGTTATTATTATAAATAATAATAATAAATGATAATATGCTATTTTGGGGAGTGTGTGCAGAGACAGATTCTTGCATACATTGTTGCTGAAAGTATACACTAAGACCCCCTCTTCTGCAGTATCTGTCGAAATTTAAAATGTGCCTGCCCTGCGGGACCCAGCATTTCTCCTTCTGGTGGAGAAACAGGTGTGCATATGCTCAGAGGCATATGTAAGCATATTTACTGAAGCATTGTTTAACATTTAAGAAATGAAAACAACCTAATGTCCATCAAAATAAAATGATTAAGGAGTCATGTATTATACTATAGCCCTCTAAAAGTATTGAGCTAGAACTGTGATTCAATGTGGATGTATCTCAAAAACATTCAAGTCATTGAGAGAATGAAGTCTTTTATGTAACTCTTCGTACCCTCTTAAAACAATACATTTCCTATGAGCATATTATAGGTATAAGAACTCCTTTTTAAAAAGAGATGCAAGGAGCCCTGGCTAGTGTGGCTCAGTGGATTGAGTACCAGCTTACAAACCAAAGAGTTGCTGGTTTGATTCCCAGTCAGGGCACATGCCAGGGTTGCAGTCCAGGTCTCCAGTAGGGGGAGCACAAGAGGCAACCACACATGGATGTTTCTCTCCCTCTCTTTCTCTTCCTTTCCCCTCTCTCTACAAAGAAATAAATAAATCTGTTTTTTAAAAGATGCAAGGAATTACATCAAACAGATAACAGTGACTATCTGTAAGGAGTCGGAAAATGATGAAGATAGAGTCAAGGAAGATTTGAACTTTATCTGAAATGTATAATTTTTTTTAAAAGGGAATGCTCACATATAGCTGATAAGCTTAAAATTAATTTTAAATAGTTAAACTAAAAGGAACAACTAACAGGACCCGTGAAACTGCTAGAATTTGTATCATTGGCAATTATGTTCTATATTCTAGCAGCTTCCCGCATATCTGTATACCATATAACATCCTTGTTGGATATGGATATGGAATTCAAGCTCATTCCAAAGAACAACAAAATGTCATTCTCCTGAGTATTAACAATGGCAGAGCCCACTCAGGGTCTAATTATTCAGTGTGCAGATTATACAAGCTCCTTTCCCCCTCCTTCTCCACCTTTGCCTCTTCCCTACAGCCCACTTTTCAAGCATTTTATTACTGTTTTGCACCTTGGCCAGAAAAATGCAAAGGGCACGCAGAAGAGGGGAGAGTCAGCTCAGCCGTTTCTCCTCTAGATGTTGGAAAGGCCTGGTGGGAACGAGGGTTGGAAGAATTTGGTGCAGATAAATGTGTCCTGCTGCCTGGGGGTCTTCAACTGCCCTTGTCATGGACGAAGTAAGGAGTCGCTCACACAGGAGGATGACAGGGACTCAGAGAGTCACGCTCACCTTCCAGAGATGCCAGAGTTGCCATGACTAAAACACCTCCTAGAGGAGGACATTATTTCTAGAGGATTATTGAGGAAATGCAAATATGCATTGGCAAATATGTGGCTGGGGCAAATGCAGTTCAACAAAATGTGAAAATAGGGGGTGTGAGGAGCACATTAGACTGCCTCCACCACAACAATAATAGTGCTAACTAGCACTGTGGTAAATTCTCTACAGGCATTATCTCATTGAATCAACACAGTAATCCATGAGGCAGCTGTTCTCCCATCTTTTTAGACGAGAACACTGAGCAGTTACTTAGCAGTGAAGTGACTTCTCAAGGTCACGGTAAGTGATGGAGATGGCGTAAGGGCTAACTGCAAGGCCTGCTTTCTTAATATTATACTGTTGTATCCAACACTAGCAGGTTGGTTTATTGTATTAATTCTCATCGAGCAAAGGCTCGAGGCTTATACTCTTGGGTAGTATTACACGTATGTACAGATTCATTATTATGTATATTTGTTTCATGGTTTGTCTTCTCTGCCACATTAGAAGTGCTGCTAGGTTTGGAAGTGGATGTGTGTTATTGATGATGGGATCCCTGGGTCCTGGCCCAGTGCTTGGCATACAGTAAGGCACTCAATAAATTTTTGTCAAATGAACGAATGACTACATGAGACAGACTGAAGGCAGATCTTGAACTCTGACAGTAAACTACTGCTTAGCCGCTGATTAAATCTAAATGCTTGAATCTTGCAGTTCCTCCTCTCCTAAGTGGAAAAGACATCCAAACAGTCGAGGAAGGCAATAGTGTGAGCATGGTTTGCAACGTGAAGTCCAACCCCCCGGCTCAAATGATGTGGTACAAAAACGGTAGCATCCTAAACTTAGAGAAAAACCGTCACCAAGTCCAGCAGACAAGTGAGTCCTTTCAACTGTCCATCTCTAAAGTCACGAAGTCCGACAATGGAACTTACAGCTGCGTTGCACATTCATCTCTGCTAAGAAAGACCAAGGACTTTCACCTCTTTGTCAAAGGTAACTCTCTTTTAAAATAATATCCAGCACAGAGCAAAACTCACAACAGATGCTCAGTAAATATGTTTCATGACAACAAATGATGATGACAATTATTAGTAGGCAGGATTTTCTATGGAGAATTATCCCACTCAAGTAGTTTGCCACTAAGGATTCTAGTCATTCCTTTCAGGGCAATTATGCCCATTCCATACACGACACTGCTTCTTGAGCAAAGGTCCTTTCCTAGAACTATATGGGAGAAGATGATGCTGGTAGGCTTTTAGGGATGAATAGTTCCATGAATTCTCCTGGGCAACAAGGTTGGTAAGAACTGGACTTTGGAGTTCATAGCCTAATAACAAACAGAAGAGAAGTCAGCAACACATAGTGAATAGATTAAAAAAATGGATCTCTAAAATCACTCCTAACTCTGAAGTCGTAACAGGTAGGCTAATCAGAAGAGGGAGTGGGGGCAAATGGCGGCAGGGAGAGACCTTTTTCGGCTTCATGCTTCATCCACCCAGGTTTATCGCCTTTGCAATAATAGAGCGATTTTCCCTCCTCGTAGTTCTTGTTCATGCAAAGAGAGGACGGTGAGATACCTGTTGTAGCAGATGCAGAAAATGCTTACACGCACATTTCCTGGTCTGGGGCGAGGATGCTAGGAGCAACCAAACACGCTGAGGCTCCCATATCTTGTCAGAACATTATTCACTTTGTCATTTGCCCACTTATTGCCTTCCTTGCCAGTTCCCAAGAAGCCAGCTGAACCCCAGCCAGAAGCGTTGGGCTGGTGTGACCACGGGGCTTCCTATTCCCCCCACCTCCGGGAGGTCTGGGACACCAACAGAGTGGCTGTTGCCCAACACTGTGATGACTGGCATGTTCGGTAATTGGTCCTGCAGAACGGTATCAGTATGCCCAGGGCCTTCTTGCTTTAAAAACCAAGCCCACATATAGGCTAAGTGGGATAAAATCAGTGGAAAGGGCACCATTCTAAGGCCTGTGGCTATTTGCTTCCCCAGAGCCACAAAAGCATGGCCAGTGGGGCCTCATACCATCCTATTCCAACTGGCTGTAAAGTCCACGTGCAGAGACTGGGAGATTATTATCATCCCTCTTGGTTAACAAGCAATCAAAATCACTCCATGTCACATAAAAAATGTACAGCTTGTATGACAAGCAGGATGCCAGCTTGCCAAATTGGCTTTCAGGTGGGCAGAATCCTGTCTGGGGTGGAGCTCCTCCAAACCAACTTGTTTTTCTGATTTCTTCCTGCTTTTTCACCTCCCTGGTTGTTGGCTGCCTCCACGGCATGAGCACTCCGCTGCCGGTGATCGGCCTGAATGCCAAGTTTGCCAAGAGCCTCCTCTCTTGGTTGCAAGGCTCAGTGGGGTAGTTTCTAAATGAGGCCGTGCAAGCTGGAAATGACATCGCAGGTCTTTTTTCTTAAGCACAAGATCTTAGCCCATGTGTTGGGATCATTTTACCACGTTACTTTGGGAGGAAATACCAGGTCTGGTTACAAATAAGAGAGTAAAACAGGACAAGGGGAGAGACACAGTTACACTTGCCAAAGTCACTTTTCACGGAAACTTGGAATCCAAGGAGAGCCAATGGGTCAGACAGTTTATTTCGGCTTGTTTGTAGAGTGAAAGCTGTCACACGTCTTCATTTTATTCAGTTTGGTAGAAAAATATCCCAACTTGTGACTGAATTCTGATTCTTTTTCCTAATTGTCCCACTGTTGCTTCCTCTTCGTTTTGGCATCTCCCCTTGGCACTGCAAGTAGAGGGGGACCCCAGTAAGGTGCAGGCCCTTTGGTGTGCCCCAGGGCTGGCAATCACAAGCCAGGGCTTCTAAGAAGGCCTATTTAGCCGCTTCCCCACAGGGTTGGTGCACCCCACACCCTCTCGAGAATAATGTTGAACAACAACCGAAGAGTAAGAGTGAAGGATGCTTAATCCATTTACTTCCCAAAATTATCCTGAGCAGGAACTGGACAAAAATGGGGAAGAAAACAGTTAAAAGGTAATTGGTTAGTGTGCCATACAACTATGGAGGGCTCAAACCTATTTCATAATCTTGAGGCACTTGAGGCTTGGGCTTTGAAATTAGATTCATCTAAAGACTTCCTTCCCTTCCACTCCACCTTTTACCCCTGCTATACTGTCTCATGACCTTGTGTTCTTTATAATGCTCATCTCAATTTGTAGTTTTTCTTTGTTTACTCTCTGTCTTCCCAACAAGAATATGAGCTCCAAAAAGGGAGAAGCCTTCCACGTCAGTCCTATGTTTGCAAGGCTGAGGCCAGCACCTAACACACAGCACTCATTCAGTAAATATGTGTTGACTACGTCTCTCCACAAATTCAATTGCACAATATAGAGTACACTGTAAATTCCTAAAATTGTATCTTAACCATGAGTGGAGCTCCTTCCCTTCCTAGGCTGGCATCAGATTCTAGACGTGTAGGCAGGGTCATTTAACATAACTGTTGCCCTGGCTGGCTCACTGGATTGAGCACTGGCCTGTGAACCAAAGGGTCGCCGGTTTGATTCCCAGTCAGGGCACATGCCTGGGTTGTGGGCTGGGTCCCTGGTGGGAAACGTGCAAGAGGCAACCACACATTGATGTTTCTCTCCCTCTCTTTCTACCTCTCTTCCCTTCTCTAAAAATAAATAAAATCTTTAAAATAAAATACAATAAAGTAAAATAAAATAACTTTGTTGATCGTAATCACTCTCGCTTTCGAAAGTTCCATCCCAGATCATATCAAACATAGTGAAGTGAAGCATATGGTGTTACATGTACTTTTCTGCCGCATGAATTTTGAGAGGATTTTTATAACTTGCCTATGTTTTAAATTTTATTATAAATAAGTTACTAATGTGGTTCTTAAGGTTTAAATATTACTGTTATTTAAGAGTTGGGTTATAGTGGACACAAAGTTACATTATAGATGCTTAAACACTTATTAATTTTGAATAGTTTTGCCATTTCTCAATATTTTGGAGCCAATACATCTTTTTCATTTTTAGTTTTCAAATATTCTCATAGGCCCTTGGAAAGATCGCAGGCAGAGGGGCCTGTGCCCGTGGCACCTGACGAAAAAAGTAGCTCTGAGCCTGCCTGGTGCTCAGAACGCAAGGGACCGAGCTGTCCCTGCTGGGCCGTCCTGGCTGCTGCCAAGCTCTTCCTGGTTCAAGTTAGAAGTGGCCTCCCTGTTCTTCCGCGTCATTCAGAGACACACGAAAACCTCTGCCCAGCTTGGGAAGGCGGGTGCTTGGAGGCCTCCTTCCCCAGAGGCACCATGCAGCCACCTTCTACAATGTCTTGTCACCTGCTTGGGGTGCTATCACTGTAAAGGGTCCCCACTCTCCCTGAGGCCCACAGACCTCTCTCCCCTTTGTCCAGTGGGCTCTTCACCTTTTCTCTTCTTGCTCTTAAAGTTTTCCTCCCTCTTCCTCACTGGGGTACCGTCTAATATCTTTTGGACTTTTCAAAAGGCAGGAGAACCACTGCCTTCAGCCTACTTCTGCTTTCTGCACAGCAAAAAAATGTGAATGGCGGAAGCGCCAGCTGGTCCGACGACCTGCTTTGGGGCAGTTATTCATGCTACCACAGTGTATCCTTCCACAGAGAAATGGATTCATAACCTGTCTCTGCCAGTTACTAGCTCTGTAACTTTGGATGCATAAACGAATCTCGCAAAGCCCCTGGTTCCTTGCTTGTAAAATGGGGATAATAATATCTACTTTTGGGGATTGTTGGGGGGATTTAATGAAGAGGATGATAAACATCAAGTGCAAGGCACCACGGCTGGTACACGTGAGAAGTACATAAATTGCAGGCATATAAATGTGAGTTCTCGTTTCATGTGTTCACATCTCCAACAGACAGAGCTACGACTGTACCAATCGAACCCATTATTGCTGCAAGCGTGGTGGTCTTTCTAACCTTGTGCTTCGGACTGATTGCTAGAAGAGAAAGAATCCTGAAGGTATCTACGTATTCTAAGCTATTTAGGTAAAAGTCATCTAAACAAAAGCCAAGAACTCGCTGCAGAAGTGACTAGAGTCAGGAGCCATACCTGGACAACCTGGTCTCTCTGCCACGTGATCTGAAATGGAAGTGGCTTAAGGGAATAGAACTTGTTTGTGTATTATCAGTAAGGATTTACAAAGAATAGAAGTGTGTGGACAAGACTGGAACGGAAATTGCTGGGGTGTTCAGGGCAGGGGATTTGGGGCTGATTTGTCTTCCTTTTACGTTTCCCTTCACTGTTGCTATGGCACCTTTGGTACAACGAATAAATATGGGGAGGAGCATCTGCTCTAGACTTA
>PVKM010037927.1:0-14282 GCA_004027735.1 Carollia perspicillata | reverse complement strand
TCTATTGCTTCTCTTTCTTCTCCTTTCATCTCGAATCAATCAACATGGAGTAACAGAGAGGGAGGTCGATTTAGAAGTGTGATTCGCCAGAGAGTATCAGCCTTTAACTGAACCAAGAATCAGAGAAAATCTATGAAAATGCAGATTTCTGAGCTCCATCCCTCAAGATCCTGATCTTTTGCCCAGTTGAGAAATCTGCAACGTTTAGTAAGTGCTTCTTCTATAAAGTGCACTGACGTTTTAGAGGCTAGTCACTAGCTACTCCAAAATGAAAGCCACAATGATGGGATGACAGACTCTGCAGGACTCGGTGTCTTCCGAGTTCTTCACTGCTCTTGTCTTCTGGCCAGGACTGGCTACAGAATTGGCAGGGTTCAATGCAGAGTGAAAGTACAGGGCTCCTTGTTCAAATATCACCAAGGATTTCAAGCTGGCAACAGAAGAGCCTTCCACCAAGTGGGGGACCCTTCTGAGAGTGAGGCCCAGTACAGGTGAGACAGCCCACGAAGGTGGCCCTGTGCCTCCTGACCTGTTCTACGGTTTGGGAGACAGAGAGGACAAGAGAGTAGGAGAGGGGGGATCATGAGAAAGCTCAAAGAAAAGTACTTGGTAGAGCTTAATGCCTCTGGGAAGGCTGAACTTTAGTGATTTTGGAGAGGGGGCACGGTGTCAAGAATGCTTACACTCACAGAGAGTAAGAGAGGTAAGTGGGGCCACCACCAGGCCACCAGTATGGTTGGTGTAGGTCCTTGTAGGTCATTATACTCTTTTCAGTAACTAAAAATCTGGGCTCAGTAAAACCTGGTGTTCTCTTTACATAATTTATCTTTCCTAAATGATGAAGTTGGTTTTAGGGGGAAAAATAGTGCATGTAACTTAGACCAGAATAAATCTGACAAACATGAAGTTAGTAGTAAAATCTGAGCAATTCCTTTTCTAACCATGGGGGGAATTCAACATCATTTAAATAATTTAAAATGAACTAAGAATTTAAAATTTAAATTATTTTATTTAATTCTTTTAAATAAAGAGAATTTAAAATTCAACCTCTAAATGCTAATACATACTTGAAAAGGTAAGTGAATGAACAGTATATGGTTTTTAAAAAAGTAATATGGGGAAGCTAGGGCACCATTAAGAGAGTTAATTAATCTCTCGCCATTTGGGCATTTTTTCAGCAGGAAGTGACACGGGCCTCCTAGAAAACTTGGAACACAGCTTTAAGGAATGATCAGTCCCTTTTCAAAGTCTGCCCAAATCACAAACACGTACAAGCCTGAAGGGTCACTGAAATTAAAGTAAACCAAATATTCTGAATATTTTCATATTTATTTTTGGGTTCTCCCCAAATGCTCATACTCCCTCCTCCCCCCTCAGAAAATATTTGCTCAGCATCATCAGAAGTACTAATACTTTGATTTTGATTACAAACGCACAGGGCCGCTCTTCACAGATGAACTTGTTCCTAGCATAACCACTTGTGCCTCTTTCTTTACGATCCAAATTAAGTTATAATGTCTTCCCTTCGTGCTGACTTAACAACAAGCAGCGACGAACACCCGGCCCCAGGCCCAGATCACGCCGCCAGCCGTCCGGGGAGCGGGCTGTCCTGAGCAAACACGCACAGCCCTATTCCCACACAACAACGTGCTTCTCGGTTCCTGCACAAAAGCTTCAATTTTATGTGGGCTGTAAAGCTAGTCTGACAATAAACACGGAAAAGGTCATTGTAGATTGAACACGGCTTTGCAATAATAGGAATTATCTGATGCAACACAGAGGCGTGTTCCTCCTTTACCCGCGAGAGCTAGAGACATTTTGGATCAATAATAGAATGAAGAAATCTAAGATCTAGTGTGAAATGGGTAAGGACCTTAAGTGTCAGATATGACTAAACTATGAAGCCATGATTAAGGTAAGTAAAACAAATCAGAAGGCTATTTTTCCCACCCTAGAAAAAAGGCTTCTATTCTTGCCTTGCATTGCCCAAAGTTTTTTTGAGCAGTTAAATTAAGCCTAATATCATGTTCACTCATAGCAGACAGGAGCTGAGATAAATTTCTACTTTATGTGTGGCACATTTTAAGATTTAAAAAATAGAGAGAAATGTAAGATTAAAAAATGCAGTATCTTTTGTTAACATGTTCTCAAGAGACACGTAATATAAAACAATTGACTGAGTTGATTCTATCTTTCCTATATATAAGCCTGCCATTAATTTTTGAACTAACATTGGGGATGCATCATAAAACACTTTCTGACTTTCCAGAAGATATACAAGACATTAAAATAATCTATGCATGAAAACTACTGCAGCTAGCTCCATTAATGAAGAAGTAAAGATCAATCTGAGAAAAGGAAGTATTGAATTTGTACTCATAAGAGACGTAAGCCAAACTAAGTAGCTAGTCATTGCTTTAACGCATGTGCTTTAAAATTTCTCTTGTTAAAATATTAGAACTATTTAACAAGAAATTTTACACCTTTAATGAATAATACATGATAAAGTACCATTAGCAGTAGTATAATACATACAGAGAAAATCTTCCTACCTTATACGAATATTTTAAAAGAATTTTACTTGTAGTAGGTGTTGGGTTATTCTTTATGCTCTTGTACCAAACTTGTATTGTAAATAACATATATATACATATATATGTATATATATTTTTTAAAAACTTCAGACTGTTGAAAAGTCAACTAACAACACAGTCAGTGAAAACAGATACCACATAAATGTTTGTGCATTCATTCGTACTTTCAATATGTAGCCAACTTTTAATAGTATTTAATGGCACAATTAATAAAGACAATGCTGCTCAGGCCTTGATCAGTTCGGTTTGCCAAACACTTGTTCATTACTCCTGCAGTGTGCTACACCCGGCCTTCAAGTTGGTTGGAGAATAACACAAAGGAAAAGAGAAATTCAGATACCCATTCTGTCTTCAAGGAGCTATGGGACTTGTTAGGGGAGCAGAATTTCCACTTTGAGTTTTTTTCTTCAATATGTCATCAGCTTGCATCGACCTACCCATTTATCCTCGTCACTTAGCCCTTAAGATTGTGGCTTGAACACAGTGCCATCAGGCTGAGTGTACGCCACGGAAGAGAGACTTTTCTTCATGCCTGGTCTGTCAGGGACCAAGGAGTAGTCAAGTCCATGAGCACCAAGTCGGTCCACATGAATCCTCCTTCCATATCCCAATGGGAAAACAGTGCAGAAGTTTGGTACTGGCGTGGGTTCAAATACAGCTTCTGCCTCCTGCAAGCAGTGTGACCTTGGGCAAATAACCCAACCCTCTGATGTGTTTTCTCATTTGTGAAATTAGGCTAATAACCTTTATTGGAAGGCTCTGAGGATCAAATTAGTTAATTCAGGTAAAGTAGTTACAATGGTACCTGGCATATAGCACTGGCTATTCCCAATAAGGCCTGGCTATTAGCATTAATCAAAAATAAAGTTGTTTGTACTGGAAAATAACTCACGATGCTTCTCGGTAGGTAAGATGATTCTCCCCTTCTTTTCTTACTTAAAGCCATTTGATCTTTGTTAGCATGAAAAATAACTATGTATATACATATAGTTTTTTTATTTTTCTGAGCACTAAATTTCTCTTTATTTACTTTGAAGGGAAATGGTTACAGATTTAATTCTCTGTATTAGAAACAACTAGCTAGTATCACAAAAATATGATTTGGAACTTGAGAGGAATTCAATGGGAGAAGAAAGTCTAGGAGAAAACTGGGTCCAACTGAGGGGTTTTTGAATGCTGTGACTGGTACATTTTTTTCTTCATATTGCTGCATCCCTGGGTCTCTCTAATAGGATAAAGGGGGGACACTATTCAGCAGAAACTATCCCCACAGAGAAGCCCAGAAGGAGTAGAAATTTTGCTTCAGGACGAATTAATTTATGAAAACAATAGTCCACTGCCTGTGTCTACGAGGAAGCTGACGTGCTCAGGATACCAGCACCACAAATTAGCAATGAGCCGTTCCTGGTGCTCAAGGAACAAACTGCCACGCTGTTAATTTTGCCTTTCTGATACACCTATTGACTAGGCTTATATTGATGGTAAATTGGTCTGGGGAAGATGCTCCAGAGGATGCCTGAGGGTCTCTTTGCTTCCCCCCCACCCAGCCCTAATAAAGCAAGTAATTACACCAGCGAACAGTCACATGGTCCCATAATAAACTTCACTGTGGCTGGCAAGCAATCACCCATGCACATATTTCCACTGCCACTCCCGTCCCTAAACCGTATGGTCCCCGTTCCTCCGCCTCCACACTCTGTCCTCCTCCCCCTCTTCCTGCTCCCGCTCGCTTTCCCCTCCCACTCCCCAGTTTCCTTTGCTCTCCCTCACTTCTCCCTTCTTGACCTGTCCTGATAGGTGCGCTTTGGCATTGTTTCTTCATCTGGATTATGTATGGCATTCTTTCGTTCCAATTGACAAATATTTATGAAAATTGAGATGAAAAAGGCACACACTCTGTCCTCAGGAACCTGAGGGTATGCCGTAGGGACAGTTGTAAAAATTAATTATGATACCATGCTAATAAGAAATAAAACTCATAAATGCCAAAGGGGAGGTAGGAACACTAAAGTGTTTCTACAATATGGAAAAGAGCAACTTTCTGTCTTGAGGGCAGAAGAAAATAAGGGAAGACCCATCCTTACTCCCTGAATAAAAGGCTGGTATTTGCCAGGTGAGTAGGATTCCTCTGGCATTTGTAATAAGCACCTCATTGGTTTCTTCCAGGCACTGTGATCGCCACATACCCTGAGGCCACGTACCCACAGTTGGGGATGGAGTTCCTTATCCTTTGCTCACCGCGCAGAGTGGCACTGTCCAATACGGTAGTCCCCAGCCACATAGGGAGCCCCGGGCACTTGAAAGGTGGCTTGTCTGAGTTGAGATGTGTACACCAGAATTTAAAGACCTAGTTTAAAAATGTTAAATATCATATTCAGAATTCTTATACTAATTACAAGTAGAAGTGATCATGATCCAGCTACATTGCATTGAATATATATTATTGAAGTTCATTGTACCTGTTTCTTTTTACTTTTTAAAATGTGGTGCCTAGAACATTTTAAATTATGTGGGTGCCATGTATTGCATTTCTACTGATTGTGCTCATCTCGATTCTCCCCGAGTGGGCTGCTCCCCGAGTGGGCTGCTGACAAAGCTCTGTCCACCACTGAGCATGTCGGTAGTCAACTCCACTCTGTCCTGAATGGAGCTGCCCAAGCGGGAACCACTCCTGCCTCCAACCTAGGCTCACATGCTGACCCAACATGACTGCTGTTGGGGGCAGGACCTGGGCCTGTATTTACATGAACAAAACAGCACCTCACAACCCGGGAGAAACCACACAGGCTTGGGAGTGGCACCCTGCTAGAAAGTTGCGGGACTTTCGGCTCCAAGGGCCAAAGGCTGCTCCATGTTGGGTCTGTCAGCATGAAAGGGGACCCCTATATCTGCATTTCGTCCCCTACTTGGAGCTTTCAAAATATGCATATTACCTTTGTCATTGGCTCACATATTATTCTTTAGGAGATGATCTGTACATTTTTTTTTCTTGGTGAAATTTCTAAGACAACAAATGAAGTGAACATTCCTTTTCCCTTTGTTTATTTAAATGGTCACATCCTGCTACCCAGTGCGAAGCCATCGCCATCTGTTTTCTGTGATCTAATTACAAATGGAATAAGCTCTTAATTCCTCTTTCCATCATTTTCAGGTCTATGACATGAGAATGCCTCTGCAAATACTTCTAGAGTACTTATTTTTCGTCACGTCTTTCATACAACTTCTAGGGGCAAAGTTATTTGTTTGTGCAGAAATAAATTTTACTCGGAGGTGTTTACATGACAGAGATTGATACGTGTTTTCTATCAGTGTGCTGCCTGGTTGCCCAATTTGTTTATGGCAGCCTATCTTAGGAAACCAGGAAGAAGTGTATTTAGCAGCAAGTTAAATGCTTTTAAAAATCATGTCAATTTCTCATTCTTTAAAAAATGATTGTCATACACTTGAGACGCTTCTAAGCCAAGTGTGCTGGATATGTAATTTAGTTTCATATTTCCTGTATACCACAGAGCGTTTTTTTTTTCCTCCATCATAGTTGATCTTCATCCTTTACTGTCTGGGGACTTTGAATTCTATTTTTAGCCATTTCATGAGTTGCCAATTTAATGCATTTAGAGAGTGCGGAGCAGATGTCTAAAACATTGAAGGTAATTAATTAAGTCCCACAATTTCCAGACTACACAAAAACAATTTGCCATTGCCTGTAAAATGGTATAATTGAGTATTATAAATGTTTCCAGGCCAAGTCTTGCTATGAATTATTTAGTGCATCTGTCCTAATTAAAGACCTATTGGAAGATTAATGTCTCGTAACCTGACAAACTACTTTACTTAGTAACAAATTATCCATATAATGACCTCAAACTAAATTTATATAACCCAAGAAGCCATCTGAAAGGACGTACAAGCCCATTTCAATAGAAGGAATTTTCTCTGCATATTTACACTCATCTTCCCAATATTCTCTCAGCTTTGAGTAGTTGTCAATGAAAATCAATCTGTTCCAAAATAAGTTCTCTAATATCATTTCCAGCTTCAGTAAACATCTTATAAAAAATACATAATTCACATGCCTTCCTGCCCGCTTGCTACACATGTCATAATGAATTAGTACTAAAGACAAAGATATTGAATGCATTGGCAAGAGTGGAAAATCTTTTTTCGTCCTTATTCTAAGCTTGTGTTTTGGGGTTAGATACTCTGAAGAGCATGGAATTATTTTTCAGCACATGAGAGATGCAAACTACACAGCCAACAGCAAACATTTTGGGTTCAATGATGATCAGACGTTGCTCTGCCAAGGGATCTCAGTGGATCCGATGGAAGTACACTGCCAAGGTCATTTAAACCTAAACTTAAAAGCAAACTAGAAGGACCAATCCTGCTCTGGAATTAGGGTCTAAGGTGCCTACTACGGCTGGAATCTCCATGACACTATTCAATAAAATTGATGGTGTGCCACATTTTTGATGAGTTGCAGAAAGGCATCCCCTCAGCCTCAGCTGATCGTGTCTATGAGACGAAGTGGCTGGGTGAGGGAAGAGGTGGGGTCAGCCAGGGGAAAGCTTAATATCCTTTACTTTATAAAAATGGAAATCATTCTCTTCCATTAGAAATGTCCTGCCCTTCCTTATTGTGAACTTCTTTGAAAGGAATTATATGTATTATTTCTAAATTAAAAACAATCTTCCCATTTATGTCTCACAGGAGATTTTTCCATACATCTGAAGAGCTCTCTCTTTTCATATGTATACACATTCATACATACAAGGGTGGGCAAAAGTAGGTTTGTATTTGTTTGTGTGGAAAAAAACACTTAGGTTTGATTATTACAGTAGCTTTATTAACTCTGTGTCTTGCGTACTCACAACTGTAAACCTACATTTGCTCAGCCCTGTATATCCACTGGCTGCCTTATTTTAGAGCATAAAATATAAAGTATCATTAGAGTTAAGTAGAAAAAGAAATTTAAACTAAGTACATTAAAGTAGGGTTAACTGTCCACAGTTGTAAGAAAAGAAATGAGAGCTGTTTAGGTGCAGAATATTAGCATGGGGCGTGATACACATACATATACATATATACTCATATATACATATATATAAAAGAAATACTTGGCAAACTGCTTTACTGTCATAACTTCAACAGCAGTGTGTTTACAAACTATAGTTCACTCTTACCTGGACAGAAAGACAAATATTCAGAAAACTCTTCTTTTCTTAGCTGGGGTCTTAGCACTCAAAATCATTGCTATTTAGTATTCCTTCCACATAATTTTCTTCTCCACACAGACTTCCTCACACTGGGATAAACAAACTCAATTTCTTCTTTATAGTCTGGCATGAACTATGTACTTTAACAAAAATTAAAAAATGTATGCTTTTATAGGAAAGCTCAGTAGGGTCCAATTGAGGGGACGTTACTTCACCACTTCCCTTCTCTCCTTTCACTTCTGCAGAGTATTTGGTGTCCTTTTTCACATGATTTTATCCAGCGTCTACTTCATGCAGAGGAGTAAAAGTACCTCTAGTAACATATAATGGGTTTACTGACTTTATTTTTTTGCCAGGTTAGAGGAAAAAGGCAGTGAAATGGATTGGGGAAAGGAGAAAATTCAGTATTTTCTCCTAACATTTGTTTTCTAAGTAACATAAGGTCCTTGTAGAAATTTGGAATATAAGGAAAATTATAAAGAAAAGCACTTCAAATTGTTCATAGACCCATCAACCAGTGATAACCTTATTAGCACTTTGGTATGCTTCCATTTTTTCACTCTGCACCCAATATATAATGGAATCATTCTCCGTAGAGTTTTGTATTCGCTGTTACACTTTTCATCACCTTGGAAGCACCTGCCTGTGGTCCTAGCTTCTTACCTTTCTAGATAACAATTATTCTCCTCATAACCAGACATGTCGCTCATGAAAAGCAGACAAAATTTCTTCTTCCCATGTAATTAAGCTTTAGACTCCTCAGAAATGGGAATTCAAGAAACTAGCTCTGATCGACTCACTAAGATTTCTACTGAGCAGCGCAGCGGGCAAGTTGTAAATCGATCAATAGAAGACAAATACGCCCGTGTGTATGTCTGGTTGCCGATATAAACACACACTGCCCTGCATTCTCGGAATTAGTTAGAAAAAAACACCAGCTCCCTAATATACAATAATAATAAAAAAATAAATATTAAAAATCCTGTAACTGATAAATAAAAAACAGATTCTTTTATTTTAATAGCTATTGAGGCATAAAGGTATTTTAATGAAAAATCAGGAGTAGAACCCAATTGAAAGCAGCTTTAAAATGTTCTATTATGGTATACCTACAATTTGAAATACGCTTTGGAAAAAATATTAGACTAATAGGTTATTAAAAGATAAATGCACTTACTGCTTAGAATAGATGATCATTTATTTATTTATTTATTTATTTATTTATTAGATATATTCTATTGATTATGCTATCACAGTTGTTGCATTTTCTTCTCACCTTTATTCCCTTCCACCCTGTACCCCCTTTCCTGCCAGCATCCCCCCCCCTTAGTTCATGTCCATGGGTAAGTACATATAAGTTTTTTGGCTTCTCCATTTCCTATACTATTCTTAACCTTTCTCTACTTTGTACCTACTATTTATGCTTCTTATTCCCTGTACCTTTTCCCCCATTCCCTCCTCCCTCTCCCCACTGATAACCCTCCCTGTGATCTCCATTTCTGTTATTCTGTTCCTGTTCAAGTTGTTTGCTTAGATTGTTTTTGGTTTTTTTTAGGTTGTTGTTGATAATTGTGAGTTTGTTCTATTTTAATGTTCATAGTTTTGATCTTCTTTTTCGTACATAAGTCCCTTTAACATTTCATATCATAAGGGCTTGGTGATGAGGAACTCCTTTAACTTGACCTTATCAGGGAAGCACTTGATCTGCACTTCCATTCTAAATGATAGCTTTGCTGGATAGAGTAATCTTAGGTGTAGGTCTTTGCCTTTCAGGACTTTGAATACTTCTTTCCAGCCCCTTCTGGCCTGCAAAGTTTCTTTGGAGAAATCATCTGATAGTCATATGGGAACTCCTTTATAGTAACTCTCTGCCTTTCTCCTGCTGCTTTAAGATTCTCTCCTTATCTTTAACCATGGATAATGTAATTATGATGTGCCTTGGTGTATGCTTCCTTGGGTTCAATTTCTTTGGGACCTTCTGTGCTTCCTGGACTTCCTGGAAGTCTATTTCCTTTGCCAGATTAGGGAAGATTTCCATTATTTTTTGAAATAAGTTTTCAATTTCTCACTCTTCCTATTCTCCTCTGGCACCCCTGTGATTCAGATGTTGGAAGGTTTAAAATTCTCCCAGAGGTTCCTTAGCATCCCCTCATTTATTTGAATTCTTGTTTCTTCATTCTATTCTGAATGTTTTCTTCCTTCTGCTCCCAGTTTTCTTCCCTTCACTGTTGGTTCCCTGAATATTTTTCTTTATTTCACTTTGCATAGCCTTCACTTTTTCCTCTACTTTGCAACCATACTCAACCATTTCTGTGAGTATCTGATTACCAGTGTTTTTACTTTGCGTCTGAAAGGTTGGCTATCTCTTCATCACTGAGTTCTGTTTTTGGAGTTTTGCTCTATTCTTTCATTTGGACCATATTTTTTTGTCTTGGAACACCTGTTACATTGTACGGGGCAGAGCCTTAGGTATTCACCAGGGCAGGGCAACCCATGTGGATTGTTGTGGCTCTGTCTGTGGGGAGGGGTCCAAGAGGGAACAATGATACTTGCTCGGCTCTCCCCCTACTTTCAGTCACTTCCCCCACTATCTACAAGCAAATTGAGCCCTTCTGGTGCTGATTCCTGGGTTGATGGGTTTGTGTACATTCTAGAACCCTGGGGATCTCTCCAATGAACTCTCCTGTGACGCTGGGAGTTTCTCCCACTGCCACAACCCCCATAAGTTTTTACAATCAGAAGTTTTGAGATTGTTTTCTCCTCTGTCTCTCTCCCCAGTTGTTCTTCCCAGTTTATCCGCACACAAATGTGGGACAGCCTGGTCTGCCCACTGGCCCCAGCCTGCCAGCTGCTGCCTTGCCAGCTGGTCCTCTTTGCCCCAGCTGCCTGTCTCTGCCTCTCCTACTGGTCTGAAAAAATGTTTCTTCTTTAACTTCTTGGTTGTCAGACTTCCATATGCTTCAATTTTCTGGTGGTTCTAGTTATTTTTTGTTTTTAAATTTGTTGTTTTCCTTCTTTTAGTTGTACAAGGAGGCAAAGCGTTATCTACCTACACTTCCATCTTGGCCAGAAGTCCTTAAACGCAGATAATCAGTTATTTAATCATCTGTTTAAAATTGGTTTGTCACTCAAAACTTTGTAGATTTTGGCAAATCACAATGGAAGGTCGGGTTTTTTTTTGTGAGTGCCTTTGTGTATTGAATAGTTTTTATTTTAATTTGTTTTGAGAGTTCTCTTGTTCTTTTTCTTAGAATACCCCCTAGACAGACACTGAAGGCTCAGCCTTGCAAATATTCATAATAATTATCCTCAGGTGGCACCCAGGAGTCCCTAATCCAACCCTCAATTAAAAACACATCAGAAAATATCAGAAAAACACACACGAAATTAACTGTCCCACAAACATTAAATGTCAGGCCCTGGAATTATGAAACAGCTAAATCTAAAGTCTTAATAGGGAGGCCAAAATGCACAAATATATTATACCCATGCAGCAGAAGTGTTAAAGGAATCCTAGGTTCAAATAGTCAGGTGGCATGATTCTGGGCCAAACAATTTTTCATCTTTCTGCCTTCTCTCTGCTTGTCTCCCTCTCTTTCACAAACACACACACACACTTACATACACACTCACACACGTAAGCAGACATAGGTCAGGGTCTGCATCTCCACTGTATGGTGATGCTCCCAGTCGGTCTGCTCTTCAGTTCGCTCGAAAGGAAGAAGAAAGTATGATGTATGGACCACTGGCCTCAAAGATGCCCAGGAGGAAATGATTTCCTGGTGAAACGTTTGGAAAGCAATATATTTTATTCCCTGAGTGGAGATTGATAGTCATATTAGCATAGTAAAGACTCTGAAAGAATTTTTGCAATAAAGAAACCCATTCTAAAGTTGTTTTAACCTGGAAATATTTATTTTGTTGACTGTAAAATATCGACTGTAGGGAACAGGCAATGCCATGCAGAATTTGGCACCTTGGATGAGGGAGTTGCCAATGTTAGGATGAAACCCATGTGGGAAAGGATAAGGTTCATAGACTACCCTCCTTTCTTTCTGGGACCCTCTGAACTTATTTTACAAAAACTATATAAACTGCAACACTGCAGCATACAGTCTTATATTTACACATCAAAATAAATAAATTCATTAAATATAGGAAAGGCAGACTGTAGGCTTTTCTCTGTGGCAATAGAATTCCTTCACAGCTCTCTGACCTAGCAGGTTTCATCAAAGGTCTACTATTGCTCCTTTTGTTTCTGGGGTCTTTGAAAGGAATGTGGCATTCTGTAACATTCCAAAAACGCTGCGTGAAAAAGACATTTCTAACACCTGTCTGGGGTGTTCTGTATAGAGCACCATTTGGAGGTGGTAGTTTCAACAACTACATTTATTTACTGACCAAGTCTTTTATTTTCAGAATCCTCTTAGAGGAGAATATGAAAAGCTTTTTAAAGCTGATTACATACACTTCGAGTATACTTAGGGACCAACGCTTTCTCTGAAGAATTCTCAAACAGTGAAATTGACATTTGAATCACATCCCTCGCATGAATGAAAGGCAAGCGGGACGTTCCCCAGGGCGGTGGAATTCAGGTTACTCAAGACACAGAGGCGAGCTGATGTTTATGCTCCTGGGTGGCGATCTCTGTGTAAGAGCCTTTAAAAGGGGAAAGAAATCAAAGTGCAACACTGAAAAGAAGCAAGGCAGGGGCTACTTTTCCACCTTGCAGACATAAATGCTTCAGTGACAGACAAGACCCTAGAGCTAGGGGGTGTGGCCAGCTGCTGAGCCAGTACGGTGACAGGTAAATAGTAAAAGGTAAGACCTTGGGTCCTATTTGGAACGATGACATATATGTTACCTATAAATATTGCATGAAGGAAATGCCATAAAGAAGAGACAGAAAGGGGATAGAAGAGGGATATCGCCCAGTTTAACCCTCAACTCTATTTTCTAGCTGCCTGACAAACAGCCTCCAACTGAAGTTTTCGATTCAGTGATTTTTTTACAGTAGGCGACAAGATCTTTGAGGCTTTATGTTACAATCCGAGGCAGTATAATTGCATCCTTTACACGGATAATCAGGTGTCTTGCAACTTCTCTGATGAGTGTTAGGTGAGGAAGAGGTATCAGTCTTACAAATCAAAGCACAGTCATGGTATACCAACAGGAGTTGCCAGCTGGAAAAGCCCTGCCCCCCACCCTCCTTCTTTACCAGTGTGAATCCATTCTGACACAACACTCCTGAGCGGCTAGGTCGGTGTAGGCCTTCGAGACCCAACGTGAGCTCGGAGGATGTAGCAAAACACCAAAGGTGCTCATCTCCAAATCTACTGCCTAAGAGTTCGTGAAATAGCATTTCTAAAATGCTGAGCCTTTACCTTCGCCTCGAATCCTCCTTGGTGAATGATTTCTTCCTCCAAGCCCTTTTAAATAAGACCACTTTGTAAGGAGAAGTCACTTAAATTATGTTCAGTCCTGTAGTGACCCCTTGCCTGTGACTCACTCCATCGACTGAGCTTTCAGAACAGTCTTCCAAGCTGAGACTCTTACTCAAAACACACGCGGTACAATGAACAATTTTCATATCAGTAAGTTTTACTTGAAATTGGGGTAAAACTGAGACTCCAAAAACCCCTTTTGGAGAATGTATAAACCACTCTTATTTGAAAATACAAAACCAGGCACTTTAACCAAAGGCAGTTTCACATTTGAGATCTCAGAGTGGCTATTTCTAGAAGAATCGATAAAGGAGAGTCATGAATTTTAGTTACGATGGAATTCTGTTTAGGATTAATGTACCTTTGCATGTGAGCTCTGTTTGATAACATAAAAATGCTACATTTACTTTAAGGTAATTTTTAGATATTGTTTGATACCAGAAAAGAAATTCTGAATAACAAGCAACTGTTCTTCCCCTAAATCGAGGTGTTCAAAATCCACCCCAGCCCCCAGAGTGCTTGCTGGTGAGGCTCCCAGTGAATGCCAAGATTCATGCCCAAGGTCAGAGAGAGGTGGCTGGAGTCTCTCCCTATGACAGGCCCTTTTATCCTGGTAAGAAAGTACACCCTTTTGGAAATCTGAAGGAATAACATGTAAAAAAGAGACTCAGTTTCAATCAAGAGAACTGGTCATTTCTCGAGGGCTAGAAGTTGCCCAAGAATGAGATTCCCTGGCGATATCGAAGTCTAAAGATTTAGAAGTGAAGCGGCCGGAAGTGAAGTTTTCATCCACACATCTGACAGATATTAGAAGCATGTTCTCCGGGGAGCAGCAAAAACAAAAGACTGTCAGCCTGATTCTCCAAAGTATTTGGACAGCTAGAAAGTGATAATAAAATCTTTAAAAAGCTAAACTAAACAATACAGAAGAAATTCCATATCTTACCCAATCTGTCAGTCCTGTAATTGTGGCTCTGAATGGACTTTTCCACACGAGTTTCGTACAAAGGAGGTGAAATCTCAGGAGGTCA
>PVKM010037926.1:0-14287 GCA_004027735.1 Carollia perspicillata | reverse complement strand
TCCCCTTCTGGTACCCCTGTAATTCAGATGTTGGAACATTTAAAGATGTCCTGGAGGTTCCTAAGCCTCTCCTCATTTTCTTGAATTCTTGTTTCTTCATTCTTTTCTGTTTGGTTGTTTGTTTCTTCCTTCTGGTCCACTCCACTGATTCGAGTCCCAGTTTTCTCCCCATCACTATTGGTTCCCTGTACATTTTCCTTCATTTCACTTAGTGTAGCCTTCATTTGTTCATCTAATTTGAGACCAAGATCAACCAATTCTGTGAGCATCCTGATTACCAGTGCTTTGAACTGTGCATCTGATAGGTTAGCTATCTCTTGGTCACTTAGCTGTATTGGCTGTGGGTCTTTCATCTGTTCTTCCATTTGAGCCTTTTTTTTTTTTTGGTCTGGTCACACCTGTTACATAGTGAGGGGTGGAGCCTTAGGTGTTCACCAGGGCGGGGCAACCCCCGTTGCTGGGTTGGTATATGTGGGGGCAGAGTCAGAGAGGGAACTGTGGCGCTTGCTGTGCTCTCTCTTTGATGTCAGTCCCTTCTGCCGCTTCCCACAAGCAAATTGGGCCCTTCTGGTGCTGATTCCCAGTGGGTGGGCTTGTGTACGTTCTGGGATCCTGTAGGTCTCTCCAAGGAACTCTCCTGAGAGGCTGGGAGTCTCTTCCAGCACCTCAACCCCCACAGGTATTTTCAATCGGTGTTTTGAGGCTTTATTTTCCCCCGCTGGGGTCCTGGGTTGTGCTGTCTATCTTGCTACCCATTTTCTCCTGGTCTATCGATCTGAATGAATGGTTGTCAGATTTCTGTACAGTTCAATTTTCTGTCAGTTCTGTTTGTTTTTTTGTTTCTAAATTTTTGTTGTCCTTAATTTTGGTTGTGTGAGGAGGTACAGTGTGTCTACCTACGCCTCCATCTTGGCCGGAAGTCAGGAATTTTTTATTTAATGTTGTAATGTTTTTAATTTAATAATTAGAACTCTAGACCAAAATTATAGAACATAAATTGAAATTGTGACCATAAGAAACTGTGTATATTTATTCAGAAATTATACAGCGGTCCTGGCTGGTGTGGCTTAATGGATTGAGCACTGGCCTACGAACCAAAGGGTCACCAGTTTGATTCCCAGTCATGGCACACATCTGGGTTGCAAGCCAGGTCCCTGGTGGGGGTCGCATAAGAGGCAATCACACACTGATGTTTCTCTCCCTCTCTTTCTCCTTCCCTTCTCTTCTGTCTAAAAATAAATAAATAAATATCTTTAAAAAAAAGAAATTATACATTTATTAGAATTTTTTAATTAAGTATTTATCTTTTGAATTATTTATGAATTTTTAATTATGTTTTTGAGATTGATGTTATTTATGCTTTAAATTAAGTATTTATGTTTTGGGGGGTTTTATCAATAAAAAGTCAAATTTATAAATTAAGCATTTATTTGTAGGTCTTCCAATGAATAATCATGGCAATTACATTGTACGGTTGGGACATTTAGTAAGCTGGATGGGAGAGCAAGCAGAAGCCCTTGGTGTTGAAGTATACCCTGGTTATGCTGCTGCTGAGGTTTGTATAGTTTTGTTTAGTTTTAATCATAGAACGTAATCTGTTTTTCTTTTGAATATAAACCAAGAATGGTACAAGTTAAGGAAATAACTATTTTAGAAAAGCCACAGGATTTTAGAATTCTTTCAGTCATTATGTTACATAGTTTGAGTTCCTTCAGTATTCTCATTGCCTTCCTCTGAATACGTTTCCCTTTTATCACCTATAAGGAGGCACCCAGAAGGAAGTCACTGCTTCAGGCCTAGTGTAGAGGAGGGCTATTATCTTCATTCAGGAAAATGTCCCTCTGTTAATTCACTCAAAATAACTCTTTTAGCAACCATAGCATACTGTTGAGTTTTACTAAGTATTATTGGGGAAATTATTAAAAATAAAGTCTGCCAACCCAAGAAAAATCACCTCTACAAATTATAGAAGTAATTTTATTCTTTTTTTATGTTGTTAAGAAATTTTTATTTTTAAAAATACTTTATTGTTTATATTCTTACTTTTGTCCCAATTTTTTCTCCCTTTGCCCCCCCCCACACCCAGCCTGCCCCCACTCCCACAGTGGGTCCCCACACCATTGTCCATGTCCACAGATAATGCATGTGTTCTTTGACTAATCCCTTCATTTTTTTTTTAAGATTTTATTTATTTATTTATTTCTCTTCAGAGAGGGAGGGAAGGAGAGAGGGAGAGTAGCATCAATGTATGGTTGCCTCTCGTGTGTCCCCTGCTGGGAACTGGCCTGCAACCCAGGCATGTGCCCTGACTGGGAATCAAACCACAATCCTTTGGTTCGCAGGCCCACACTCAATCCACTGAGCTACACCAGCCAGGGCTCCTTCACCTTCTTTTATTCAGTCCCCACCTCCCTGCTCCTCTCTTACAGCTGTCAGTCTGTTCCATGTTTTTATGCCTCTGATTCTGTTTTGCTCATTAGTTTATTTTGTTCATTAGATTACCACTTATAAGTGGGATCATATGGTATTTGTCTTTCACTAACTGCTTATTTCACTTAGCATAATCGTCAGTTTTATTCTTGAATAAGTATTAACTTAAGATTGCAGTGCGTGTCACTGGCAGCCTGCTAGTGAGATTGCCAATATAGAAAGAAATCTCATCCTTTTATAGAGCCACATAGATACAATCCATTACATACATGTTGTCTGTATCCAAAGGAAAAATAAACTTCTTGGGACAGGCAGGAAGTTGCAACCTGGAACCAAGCACCTATCCCAGACTTCCACAGAGACAGGAAGACAGAACACCATCCTCTTTGATACTCACATTCAAACATGTCTCCTAGGCTCCCAAGAAATGCATTTGTGGGAGCATATCCGGCAGGGATCTTATTTAGCTTTTAAAAAGATTCACATATATCTCAGTTAAGTTTTCTAAAAGATTTGCTGAAAGAATCTTGATTGGAAGAGTTCTTTTTATTTTGGTACCAGAGAAAATTCAAAATAACTTTATATTTGTTTTTACCCTTACTGTATGTAAGTCAAATAAAAACACTTAGGGCTGTGGCTATTATTGCTCAGTTGGTTTCAGTGCCATCCCGTAAGCAAAAGAAAGGTTGCAGGTTCGATCCTCAGGGCACATACCTGGGTTGTGGGTTCAATCCCCAGTCCAGGAGCGTAAGGGAGGTACCGATAGATGTGCTCTCTTGCATCAGTATTTCTCTCTCTCCCTTCTTCTCTCCCTCTCTCTCTCTCAAAAAGCAATGAAAACATGTCCTCGGGTGAGAATTTAAAAATTTTAAAAAGACAAAAACCACTTGGGTTTCTGCATTATACTTGCTACTGATTTGTTTTCCCAACCTATACATGTGCATTTGGTGTTTTGGGCCCAAGTCTGGGCCTTTGTATTTCTCCTGGTTAAGATGTTTTTGGGATCAGGGTCAAAGCTCCAAATAGGTGGTTTGTAGAATCAATGATTTTCACTTTTTGAGTACACACACACTTACTTACACTCTCTTGTACCTCCTCTTTTCCTCATTCCCTTAAAAATCATTATCAATAGACTAGTGATATCAGTTTTGGTACACTCTGAGCCAGACTTCAGTTCTAGTTCATAGGTACATTCTGTTTTCAAAGTATCAAATAAAACATTTATATCCTTTTTTTAATATTCATTGCTGTTAATCCTTGTACCTTTCCACTCCCGCACTTTTTATTGTGTCATTGTAGTGTACATTTTGTACTTTCCTAGCCAAAGAGCATTTTTTTCCAGAGAGGAAACAAATAGAGTAACATTTCTCATCCTTAGAAGTATATTTTTGACCCATTTTTCCGCTTGCTTTCCCTTTTTTCTTGCTTCAGAAATAAACTTTAATCACCTCTGGGCTATCTTCAACCTCTGTTTTGTTGTTACGTTTTGTTTGACGGTTCTGTTTTTTTTGGTGGGGTGGTCGTAGCTCATTTGGGACAGAGGCTTTCCTGACGCTATTCTCTTTCCATCCACACTGATGGTCTCTATTTGTTATAGGCTTTGAATTTAGATTCTGTATGTATGTTTGTAACACCTGAACAATTCACATTGGTTTGGGCTTTATCTTACTGGTGTTTTAGTGATTCCCAAGTAGCATCCCCATTTTCTTCCTAATCACAAGTGGAGCATTTGTTTGATTTCCAACCATTTTATACTCTAAAAGTATGTAGCTTAGAGACATGTTTCCTTTTGCCTGAGCATTTTAAAGCTTGTATGTCTATAATCTAGAGGACATGTTCATTTTCTAAAAAATCTAAGGCTATTTATTGTTTCTTTTCAAGGTTATTATGAATCCTAAGGCGATAATGAAATGTTTTTATTTTAGATCCTTTTCCACGAAGACGGCAGTGTGAAAGGGATTGCCACTAACGATGTAGGGGTACAGAAGGACGGTGCACCAAAGGTGAGTGTTTTAATAATTATGTGCTTCACAAACAGACAGATTTAAAAAATCAATTTAAACTTAATAATTTAGTCTGCCTACAAACTGTGTGTTAAGTGTATGTTAGAATATAATTATTAGCCCTGGCTGGTGTAGCTCAGTGGATTGAGCACAGGCCTGTGAAGCAAAGGGGTCACCGGTTCGATTCCCCATCAGGGCACATGCCTGGGTTGCAGGCCAGGTCCCCAGTAGGGGACACATGAGAGGCAACCACACATTGATGTTTCTCTCCCACTCTTTCTCCTTCCTTTCCCCCTCTCTAAAAATAAATAAATATTTAATATATATATATACACAATTATTAATTTGGAATTTTTCTCTCATTAGGAAAATACTCATACATGTATGTGTACATATGACATGAATAATCACTGTACCATAAAAACCAGAAGTTACCAATTAACATATGAAAGATGTTCAAATTCTCTAATAACCAAAGATATTAAATTATGGAGAATTGGGAGGAATAGGGGCCAGAAACTGTACAGAAAAGAAAAAAGAAACACACATGAAGATATTAAATTAATTATAATGAAATAATTCTCAGTATTTAGACTGAAACTATTTAACTCCAAGGATATTCATCTAAGCAGTGCTTATGATAATAAAACAGTGGAACAACCTGAATGTCCAGCTATTGAGAATTGATTGAAAGAAAAGAGGAATCAATTCAAGCATTAAAAATGAATGCTTTATTTGGTATATATTGCCTTAGGCAAATCACTTTATAATGTAATATGAAAACAATCAAAAGTTTGCTGGTATAAACCTATTTTGTATGAATGATTCATACACACATATAATACATGAAAATATGTGAATAGAAAAATATCGGGAAAGACATATTCCATAAGACTTTTCTGATTATTCTGTATTTCTTTATTCAGTAACTTTATTGAGTTCCCATCATATGCCAGACACAAGTGCAAAATACAGAGAGCAGAAGAGAGAAATAAGACTTTAATTGTAGCTCCCCCCCCGAAAAAAAACATTTCACTTTTACTCTGTACGTTCAGCAATAGAGAACAAGTAAATCAAAGTAAAATAAGCAAGTGGCTGAAGAATATATTTAGTATGTTCCTATTTGTGTTAGAAGATATAAGTAGGCTCTATTTTTTATTCATGGAAATTTTCTGAGCTGAAAATTTTACAACAAAGCCATTAATAGTATTTTTTGCTTTAAATGACTCGAATGGAAAATCAGGAACAGTGGGGAAATGGCCTTTCATTTTTCTCTTTATGTTTATTTGTAGCTAATCTTTTTTAGCATAAGCATGCTTTATTGGCTGTTTTAATTCTTACAAACTTAACCATTCAATCAAGTACTTTTGAAGTAAAAACTAAAAATATAACAAAGACAGAAGATAAAATATTAAATTTAAATTAGATTTCACTCATAACAGTACTTGGCATTATTTCTAATATATTTTCATTGCCTTTTTACACCTGAATTACAGTGCAATTCAAAACTGACCAGAATGTGAATATTTTTTAAATCGTCAAATGTTGCAGTTTAACATTTTTATTTTTTAGACAACATTTGAGAGAGGACTAGAACTACATGCCAAAGTTACAATTTTTGCAGAGGGTTGCCATGGACATCTAGCCAAGCAATTGTATAAGAAGTTTGATTTGAGGGCCAGTTGTGATCCCCAAACCTACGGAATTGGACTAAAGGAGGTATCCTGGTTTGTTTTTGTAAATTGAATGTTGAAAGGTAGAGCTTTAAATTAATTTGTATTATAATGTAATTATAATGTTGATTTAATTTTACAGTTATACTTTCCATTGACTTGAAATGTTCATTATGACTAAAAATATTTGAGATATTTTTCAAAGGGCTAGAAAATATATACTAACCAAAATTTATTAGAATCTAAATTATATCTACATGTTATAATTGGTTGATCAGATATTTCTGAAAGAAGTCTTCAACTTGAAAATATTTGTAACATTGATTTTTTTCATATGCTGGTTGTAGGATGACCACAACATACAAGAATTTTTTTATTCAAAATTGTAATGTGAAGATAATTTAGTTTATGAAACATACACTCAGTTAAGATATATTGACATAAAGCCTAAAATTTAGATAGGTTAAGTGTTATATATTTTCTCAGTTTATCCAATCTCTACATACTTTTTTCAAACTTTAGGCTTATTAGAATGTAAAAGTTTCATTATATCCTTTTGTTTAATTTTATTTTTAGAGTAAAGCTCAGAAAGGTTTAAATTTTCTATATAACTAGACTCAATATATTATAAATAAGAGCTTACTGTTTTGGTAGATTGCACATAATATTATCTGATTTTAGACAGTGGTTAACATTGTTTATTTGTTTAGACAATCTTTAAGATTGTTTTTAAACAATGAAATTGTTTGAAATTTAAAACTTACCCTTGTAAAAATAGGATAAATAATTTGCTTCAGTTGAAGAGGGGGCTGTGCAAGAAAGAGTGAAATGTTTCATTGAAGAATAACAGAGTGTACTAAGGTCCTAGATCTTAAGTGTACAGTTCAATGAATTTTTATTGGGCAAATCACCCCCAGGTAACCACCACCCAGATCAAGACATGGAATATTACCAACACCCCAGACGCTTCCCTCATCTCTTCTGTGGTGTTTCCTATAATCCCATGAAAGTCTTATTGATTTCAATGTCTAAGTAATGTCTTAAAGTATTCATAACATGTCTGACCTTTTTCTTTACTCTCTGATTCATCAGGCGGGAGTTTGGTATAATATCCTTCAATGTTTGAAGTACCTTTTTGTGTTTCTTTTGTATAATTTTCACTTATAATTTTCATAAATAAGACATACACTTAGCAAGTTTTATACATCATAGTGACATAAAAAATTTAAATAATACTCTAGGACTTTTGTTTTTAAGCTATGGATTATTGATGAAAAGAAGTGGAAACCTGGGAGAGTAGATCACTCTGTTGGCTGGCCCTTGGACAGACACACTTACGGAGGCTCTTTCCTCTATCATTTAAACGAAGGGGAACCCCTAGTAGCTCTTGGTTTTGTGGTAAGTTACATGCACATTGTGGAAAGTTCTGTTAGAGTCGCTAGATCATCAGTATTATAAAACAAAGGGCTTGAATCTGGAGAATGTAAAATGGTTTTTATTGAAAGCTTACATTCTAATTTTCTCAATACACAAAGTGTTTATAATTATTGTAGACATTTGTCTATTTAAACACACATAGCTTTAGTAATAGTAGCCACTACATGCTGGGCACTGTGCTAGATATTTCACTGAGAACTCTTTTAAGTTTTGTAAAAATTCTGTGAATTCAGTATGTAGCCTTATTTTACTGATGGGAAAACTGAAGTCCAAACAAGTTGAACAGCTTTCCCAAGTACACCCATTAAATGACAGAGGCAGTTTCACACCTGAACCTGTCTGACTTCAGTGCTCATTTCCACTGTGGCGTGCTACCACCGAAAACTCCATCAGCACTAGTTCTGAACCTGTAACTTTTTGGCCACATATCTTTGTAGTAAATTACATTTTGAACATCACAAGAAATGGAAAAATATGAATTTCTGCACCTTAGAATTGGTAGCACCTTTATTGTTTAATGTCATTATTAAACCTACATATTAACCACTGTTAAATTTATGTGTTTTGGGTGTTTTTGAAATCCAGACAAGTGTTAGCATATAACCTTTGTGTAGTTACTCTAGTGACTTAATCTTTTCAAAGCAAAAAAGGCTTGGTTATTAAGTTCAGCGCTATGGTAATGCCTAATATTTCTCGTCCTTTTTTTTTCTAAGTGTGATTATATCCCATTTCTTCATTTTTTGCCTCAGTAGAACTGCATATAGCTTGTTTATTTGTAGAGTTAGTATTGATAAATGAATAATAAATAATTACAACTCCTTTTGTAGAAACACAATGTGAGAGACACCTACCAATATTTTTCTAATGTGGACTTCAGTATATAGAGCTCAGTGATTTATTAATATGTTCCAAATTTTCAAAGTTTTTCTGATTGTAAACACAAGGTATCCTTTTGTTTACCCTTCCTTTTTGAAACAGATTTTATTTAGTTAATTAAATTGGGTAACTGGATATATTTCTCTAAGTACTTTGAATATAAGAAACTTAATATACATGTTTTCTGATAAAAATTTCTCAGTTTAGCTTGATATAATTTGAAATAAAAATGTCTAATTGCATAAATATATCAAATTTAAACATAAAAATTTTAAGGTTGGTCTGGACTATCAAAATCCGTACCTGAGTCCCTTTAGAGAGTTCCAGAGGTGGAAACACCATCCCAGCGTTCAGCCAACACTAGAAGGTGGAAAAAGGATTGCATATGGAGCCAGGGCTCTCAATGAAGGTGGCTTTCAGGTAACTCTCCCAACTTTTGTATTCCTTATCTATGTATTATAAATTTAACATTGAAAATATGTTACAAATTTAAATAAACAATAGCAAATCATCTCATAGGAAAAAATTTAGGAAAGTAAGTAAGCAAAGCACTTAGTATTTTCAAGACTGTCACACTGTAGTTAAATAAATTACACAATGAAGTTAGTTTTAAGAATATATTGATTTCTAGAGATAAATTCACAGCTTTTTGTTTGTTTGTTTGTTTGTTTGTTTTTAACCAGAAAGTTAAAGCTGTGTGACCCAAAATCTTTCCCTTTATTCCTTAGCTTCCAGGAAACTCAAAGGCAAATTTAGTTTTCAGCAAAGGTAATTAATGCATCCCAACTATGTAGTAACATCCATGACTTTTAGGTGAGCTCTGTTAAGATTTTACTCTTACCTGTACAATTTTAGTATATGTTCAAAGTAAATCTTATCAAATACAGTTAATGTATTAAATATAAACTAATTGAAGAACAAAATAAGACCTAGATGGCTAACTATAATAAAAGCTATTAGTACTATTGTAAAAATAGTATTAGATGGGTAAGACGATCTTTTAAAAAATGTGCTCTAAAACTCATACTGAATGATTTGGAGCAAGTTACTTAACTTCTCTGGCCTTAAGGGATCATCTGTAAAGATAATCCCTTCTGTCTCTAATATTCTAGGGATCTACAACCATTTTAGAAATTGGGTATCTTTAAAAAAATTGTTGTAAAAATAACAAATGAGTAATAGAAAACTAGGTGGGATAGTTGACTTTGTTTCTAGAGTAATAATTTGTTTGCAAGAAACATTGATTAAATTCCATAACTGTGTTAAAGCCCATTAAACTCTTTTGAATGATGTCCATAATACCCAGTATCAGTCTAATTCTGTTCTTTTTAATTTGTAGCATAAAAGTTTCGGTATATTCAGTGGTACATACGTATTCTCATTTAAAAACATCTGCCTGATGTGCTTCAACATCTCAGATGGTTTTCAGATTAGCAGGAAGAGGTGAACACAGATGCCCACCTTCTATACTTAAATTTTCTCATTTCATTAGTCAATTCAGAAACTTATTTGCAGTAAGATTTGAAGACCCATAAGAAGCAATAATTTGGAACATTTACTTGTTTTTTTGAGCTAACATATATTACATGGGTTTTTATTTCTTTTTTGTCAGTCTATACCCAGAACTCACTTTTTCCTGGTAGGTTTCTTATTTGTAGTGCAACTTTTCCTTGTTCCCTAGTTCCTTAACAAAATGCCCAGTGCCAGTAACACTGCCCACACAGGCTATGATGATCCCCCCAGAACTGAAAAACACACATTTTCATTGGGCCATGAAATTTTTATCCTTAGGACTTAAGCACCAGTTTGCAAGAACTTGCACTAACAATCCACATCCTTTCTTCTGATTCATGGATCAAACAGTGTTAGCAAAGCCACAGCCTTATTTGAGAAAAGCATCGTCATTATCCAAGTTCCTAACCATTATCTGTCTTCAGCTAGTCTTTACCAAGAAGTCTTTACCCATACTGCCTACTCGGTGACCCTGACGTCATGCACTTTTATCTAAGCAGTTCTGATCTTGAGTGTGGTCTGAGAACCACAGTCATAAATATATCCCCTACGTGCATTGTGAAAGGATTGGGACCCTGATGCTTCTTTCACCAGCATTCTTCTGCCCCATTTTGCTTTTCACCACCTCTCCCTCACAGTTAGTATTTCCTTATTGAAAGAAGTTGTGGCCACAGATTCCTCACCATGTCTCTTGCAGCTGAGGGCAGTATTCCTGTTAATCCCCTTTCCTCTGAGTCACTTTTAACACCATCAGCCAAACTTCTACCACCCACCACTTTCTCAACAAAGACCACAGCTTGCTTTAGGAAGCCCTGGGAGAAGAAAAAAGGCAAGAGAAATGAGCAACTCTGCAGTGGCTCTCTTCTTTCCTTCACAAACTATAGATTAGAATACATTTTCCCTTGCAAACAACCTCTGATGTAGCTGCCTCATTGTGGGGCATATATAGGCTTTTGTTGGCTAACACAAAAAATCACCAGCCTTTAATACACGGTGTTTTTAATCAGATATGTATATTGAGGCCCAAACAACTGTCTTAAAATTTATTTTGGAAATTCAGCTTATTCTCATGTTAATTAAAATATTATTTAAGGCAATAGCTAATTGTAGTGATGCCATAATTAGAACCTGAGTTTTCCATCCATGAATATCAAAGTAAAATAAAAAGCATATATAGATGTAAGATAATATCCTTTATATATCATGCATTATACAGAATGCATGTAAAAGCAAGTCACAATTTAGAATAATAGTTATTTAGGTTTAGAGAATGTTTTGCTATGACATGGTAAGTATACATATAAACATTTTATTTAAATATGTTGATCCTCTGGTAGGTTCATGATGGGGAGGGAGAAGGAGAAGTCCTTAATACAAAAATAGTAATAGTTCTAATCCTCATTCATAGAGGAAGGGAAAAACTGCCCTTGCTCTGATTTTTTTTTCCATATATTCACTTTCTTGTATTTTTTAAAAAATGTTTCCCTCCTTCATTTGAAGACTTATTTAAGAGGCTATAATTTGGAATGGTCAGTTTTGCATGTTTAATTTGACTAATAGTACACTGTAAATGTTTCTTTCCTCAGTCTATACCAAAACTCACCTTTCCTGGTGGTTTACTAATTGGTTGTAGCCCTGGTTTTATGAACGTTCCCAAGATCAAAGGTACCCACACAGCAATGAAAAGTGGAGCTTTGGCAGCAGAATCTATTTTTAATCAACTAACTAATGAAAATCTACAATCAAAGACAATAGGTAAGAACTTTATACTTAAAGTATAGAAAATTGTCTGGTTTTTCACTGAGACATTAAAAAGAAGTTACTTAAACATACAGTCAGTATATAGCTAGAACATGAAAATAAATAGTTAAAAATCTTGAGGTTTTTTCCATATATTTTATTGATTATGCTTTACAGTTGTCCCAGTTTTTCCTCCTCTCTCCCCCACACCCACACCCCTCCATTCCTTCTGGCAATTCCCCCCACCCCCTACTTAGTTCATGCTCCTGGGTCATGCATGTAAGTTCTTTGGCTACTCCATTTCCTATACTGTTCTTAGCCTTCTGTCTATTTCATACATACCAATATATACTTCTTAATCCCTGCACCTTTTCCCCCATTCTCTCCCTTCCCCCTCCCAGATAATAACCCTCCAGATGATCTCCATACCTGATTCTGTTCCTGTTCTGCTAGTTTGCTTTTCAGATTCAGTTGTTAAAAGTTGTGAATTTATTGCCAATGTTTATAGTTTTGATCATCTTCATTTTCTTAAATGAGTTCCTTAAAATTTCATATAATAATGGCTTGGTGACGATGAACTCCTTTAGCTTTACCTTGTCTGGGAAGCACTTTATCTGTACTTTGATTCTAACTCATAGCTTTCCTGGATAGAGTAATCTAGGTTGTAGGTCCTTGCTTTTTTCATCACTTTGAATACTTCTTCCCAGTATCTTCTAGCCTGCAAAGTTTCTTTTGAGAAATCAGATGAAAGTTTTATGGAAACTCCTTTGTAGGTAACTAACTGCTTTCCTCTTGCTGCTTTTAAGATTCTCTGTTTATCTTTAATCTTTGGTGTTTTAATTATGGTGTGTCTTGGCATGGTCCTCTTTGTGTCCTGGACTTGTATGTCTATTTCCTTCACCAATTTGGGAAGTTTTCTTTCATTATTTTCTCAAATAAGTTTTCAATTTCTTGCTTTCTCTTCTCCTTCTGATACCTCTGGTTTTGAATGTTGGTATGTTTGAAGTTGTCCCAGAGGCATCTTAGCCTATCTTCATTTTGGGGGATTCTTTTTTCTTCTTGCTCTTCTGATTGAATGGTTTTTTCTTCCTTATGTTCCAAATCATTGATTTGATTCTCAGCTTCATCCATTCCACTGTTGGTTCCCTGTAAATTTTTCTTTATTTCACTTAGTGTAACCTTCATTTCTGCCTGGGTCTTTTTTAAGCTGAAATACCCAGTGAGTTCCTTGAGCATCCTAATAACCAGTGTTTTGAACTCTGCATCTGATAGATTGCTTATCTCCATATTGTTTAGTTATTTTTCTGGAGTTTTATTCTTTCATTTGGCAGCCTCCCTGTGTTTGTATCTATGTATTAGGTATAGCTGCTTTGACTCCCTGCCTTAGTTGCATGGCCTATTGTAAAAAAAGTGCACCAGTAAGTTGGATGGGGCAGAGCCGTAGTAGGTAATCACCAGCACAGGGAAACCTGTATGCACCAGGTTGATGGAGTCTCTGTTCTGTGGCTCTGTGTGTAGAAGGGCTCAGAAAGGGGAATGTGGCCACTGTCTGGCCTCTTGAGTTTTGTCTGGGAGAATGCTATCCCCCAACACTTGCCCTGATGCCAGAAATTTCCATTTCTCCCTGTATGCCACTGGTATTCTTCCAGCTGCCCCAGTGATGGAGCCCAGAGGGAGTGAGTCTGGGTAAGTCCTAAGTGCATGGCAGGCCCTTTAAGAGGAAACACCTGAGACTCCAGCGGCCCCCTACTAGTTTTTACAGCCAGAAATTACAGGGACTTATCTTCCTGGCATTGGAACCCTGGGCTGGGTGGTCTGGTGTGGGGCTGGGATCCCTTGCTCCTGAGGTATCCCTCCTGATTTTTACCCACCACACATGGGTGTGGGACTGCCCATTCTGCATCTCCATCCCTCCTGCCTGTTTGGATGAATGTGACTTTAATTCCTTTGTTGTCAGATACAACTCAATTTTCTGGCGATTCTGGGTGATAATTTGTAGTTTAGTAGTAATTTTTGCTGTGATTGTGCGATGAGGTAAGCTATGTTTACCTATGCCTCCATCTTGACCAGAAGTCCTGAGATGTCATTAATGTGTATTTCAATTGATGTTAAAAGATATGTATAATATGTCCCTTTACACAAAGCATTAATATGTGTGCAGTGAGAAGACGACAAAATGACCTACTCTCATAATTAGTCAGATTTTATAATTAGTCAGATTTTTACAGCGGTGTTCTGTTTATTGACATCAAAAGTGAAATACTACCAGTGGTGCCCCACCTACTTAGAAGTGATTTCAAGTTGGACTTACTGCATTACATTACATACATGTAATATACAGACTAAGTTATCTCACAAATACTGAAGGGTCATGTCTGGAAGCAGAAGAGCTGTGGAAACCGCAGAATCTAGCAACACCATTTCCTGGCAGGCCTGGCAAGCACAGGCATATATGACTATAACCCTTCTGCTGTAGTGGACAGGAACACCTAGCACTAGACCTTGGTAAACCCTTCACCTAACAAGACACTCTAATGATCCTCCACTTTTCTCAGAGGAATAGCCCAAGTTCCCTCACCCCTCTGACTCTGTCTCTGTTGACTCGCATTCGAGGCA
>PVKM010037925.1:0-14284 GCA_004027735.1 Carollia perspicillata | reverse complement strand
TCTGGAATTTGAATTTGGGGCAGACATTGTCCCTATGACTTAAAGTTAATCATTTCCTTTAGGACCAAATAGAACTTTAAAACAGAATGATTAGAGCACCTCACTTTAAGTTTTAGTTTTGAGATTTGGGTCAAGTTAATTAACTTATCTCACCCTTATTTTACTCATGCATACAGTGGCAATAATAAAAAGTAATTTTTTCATGATTATTAAATGAGATGGTATATATAAAAGGCTAAAAACAGAGCCTGGGGCATAAATAAGTATTCAACAAATACAAGATTTTTTTTATTTGAGAACTAAAATAATTTATAATATCTGCTGATTACCCTTTTCATTGTCTGTGACATCATATAAACCTATTGCTTATGATTTCTACATATCTACAAAGAGTCTAGAATTCCAAAGTCTCAGCAAGAATTATTTTTCCATTTTCTCCTTTTTCTTTAAAATAGAAATAACACTTCGAACTCAGACGTGAGAATTAAAGTGGAGAATATGTTATTCTAACAAAGGTTAATTAAACAAGAGCCCTGTGGATCATTTCTTTTTCCTTCTAAGTCCCATTTCAAGGAAAATAGGAAATACATTTCTTCTCCAAGTTAAAGACTAGTCCATTGCTCCCACAGAGAACAAAACCAATGGGCAAGAACTACGTTTCAATCTGTAGCTCAGACACTTTAAGAGGATAGTATGTTCATGCTGGTTCTCCAGAGAAGAGGCCGTCCATTGGCTGCCTGAGTGGAAAAGGGCATTGAAACGGAGTTCCATAGTGGGTAGAGGAGAATGATTCTGCTTGTGTATTTCTCTTCCACTTCCATCACCACTTACCTTTTTTTAAGCCACAGAAGCTCCTTCCCTCCTGTTGTGAGGAAAGTTTAGTTTTGATCTTCTCCATTGTCTACCCCTAGTATCATTGGGGATAGAGTTAGGCTAATTCCTGCTGAGAATACAAGCTGAACACATTGACCATCTTTCAGGCATGGCTTTGTTCAACCACAAGTAGACATTTCACCCTTGTTTCTCATCTTGGTTTTCATGTGTACTTGGGTAAGGATCCTGGAAGAAAAAAAGTTCTTCCTTTTGGTTCTCTGATTATCGCGGCACATCTCCTATGTAGTAGGAATTCAATGTATCTGAAGTCATGAATGAATTAATTAATTTAAATGAACAGCTTTTTCTGAGTTCATTGGATGGTAAGGAATCAAGAACTTAGTTTGCCGTTCTCACCTTGCATTCTGGAAGGGCTGTGCTGGTCTTTGGGATTCAGTTTCTCAGATGGTCAGTGTAGTGTTGTTTCTTTCGTGGTCCTAGACCCTCAGAATCAATTTTCCTTACTCTTCCTTTTACTGATTTTGACTACCTACTAGTACATTATTTTTCATTTCTGACTTGTCTAGGACCTGCTTCCAGCAAATCCTTGACCGTAATCATTCATGATTATGTGAGCGTTACCGACCACAGATCCACAGAATCCACCTCCTCAGCACAGCAACAGCCTCCAGCTGTAAGCCAAATTAGCGTTGGCCTCAAATGGCTGAGGAGTGGAGAGTTTTGGTGATACAGAATCAGACAAAAATATATAAATGACACATGGGTAGGCAGGTAGGGACATTTAGTAATAGATAGATCTCATTGCTTGTAAAGATTTTGAAAGATAATTTTCACAGTTAATCAAACATTACAAAGTTTATATGTAATGGATGAATATTGATTATAGCTAAACTTTACTTAGTGTTTATTATTTGTCTGGTGCTTATCTAAGTACCCTATCAATAATTCCAATGAATATGCTTTACAATGTAATATTATTTTTATTTTCATTTTAAAGAGTTAAAGAATGAAATATAGAGATTATTAAGTAACCTATCCAAGGTTGTAGAGCCAGGATTCAAACCCAGGTGGTCTTTCTTTAGAGCCTTTAGTTTTAAAGCTATTTTTCTATGCAAATTTCCAGAAGTGCTTTAGGATAGAGCTGTCTGATTATATTGAAGAATGAAGAAAATACTATAGGAAAAAACTGGGCCTGAGTAAATGAGAGACATAGGCAAAGAGAGAAAGAGGTTTTACAGTATATAAGTGAAAGATCCTCAAACCCAATTGGATCTTAGATTTTCAAGAAGTCAGCTATAATGTTGGCATTCTTTAAAACTGCAGTCCACGGTATCAATTTTTCAAATTTCAATAGAACTTTCTGTAATGATGAAAATGCTCTACATCTGTACATCCAATATAGTAGCTGCTAGCCAAATGTAGCTATTAAACACTCAAAATATGGTTAGTACAACTAAGGTACTAACATTTTAATTTAATTATTTTATATGTAAACAGGCACATGTGTTTAGAGTAGCACTAAACTATTGACTCTCAAGAAACCTGGAGCAACTTTTTCCGAGCTTCATTCATTCCTTCTCTTGTGTCCAACCCTGGATTTTGTCTAGAGACTTTGCTCCTTTCTCTGATCCAGCCTCCTATTCCATTTTCTTTGACCTGTGTACTTAGATGGGCTGTAATAATATGAAATTTCACTTAATTTTTATGGAGAACTTTTCTTGTATTTGTGTGTGTGCATGTGTAATCATTCTTACTTGGGAGACTCTATAATAGATAGCTATATACTATCTATTAATATGTCTGTAATAAAAAATTACTACAAACTTAGTGCCTTTAAATAACTTATTATCTTAAAATTCTGTAAGTCAGAAATCCAACAATGGCTTTTACTGGGCTAAAATTAAAGCATCAGCAAGTCTGCATCCCTTTCTGAAGACTCTGGGGAAAATCCTGTTTCTTGCTTTTTCCAACTTCTAGAGGCTACCCATATTCCTGTGCTCTTGGTCCCCTTCCCTTTTCTTCAAAACTAATAAGTCATGTTGAGGTTCTCTCATGCTGCTATCTCTCTGGTTCTCTGAAGCTGGGGAAATGTCTTCACTTTTAAGGACTCATATGATTCATTTTGACTTACCTGCATAATCCAGGATAAATTCACCATCTCAAGATCTTTAACTTGGGTCACATCTGCAAAGTCCCTTTTGCCAGTGCAAGCTGGCAAATAATTAGGTCTCTAAATAATTAGATCTCTAAGATCCTTAGAGACTATTATTCTGCTTTCCAGGGTGTGTCCTTCCAAAGTTCCCTGGGAGACAAAATAACTTCTCCCCCCACTACCTGTTGCACGTTCAGGTCTTTTTTGTACCCACACACTCCTAGGAATGCAGAAGGCCAGAGTTGTAAAGTCCTTAAGCAGTATTTTTCTCCTCTGCCCCACATCATGCAGGTGAAAAATTGAATCCCAAAGAGAATCATGTCTAAATCCCAACAATTTAAGATCACAATCAAGATACACACATATGCACACACTTGCATATCTGTGTTTATGTACAGCCTGTATGTTATGTTTGTGCTTGCTAATATTTCCTATATGGTTATGGGCATCACTGTTCATTACCCACATAAATGTACAATGTCAAATTCTTTGTTAGCAAAGAAATAAGATAGCTAACTCCTTGATATTTCTACATGAACTGTTTCCCTTTTGGGTGGATGTTGATTGAAGTTGTTTCCCCTCCTGCCCTGTATTTTAGTACATAATGTTTAGTAATTGATTTACTGCTTCATGGGGCAGGGCCATTTGTTTCTTTATAAGACTGTGAATATGAGTGTGTTAAAGTAAAACTTAACTCACTCTCTCTTAGGACTACCATCTCATTATTTACTGCCACTAATTCATATTGAAGACTGGTTGATTTAATAAGTTTTTCTCCTTTTACCTATGCTGACTTTCATTCCACTCTGCCACCATTCAACCAAACTACTGTAACCAGCAGACCTTCACACTGACTGGGTGGGATTCCAGGAATGCCAGAGAAGGACTTCTTGTTGGCCTTGCCCCTCTGTCTTCTTTATAGTACCACAGTCCTGGGTAATGTCATCATCCTTATTGTCATCAAAGTTGAGCAAAGTCTTCATGAGCCCATGTATTATTTTCTGGCTATGCTAGCTGCCACGGACTTCAGCCTTTCACTGTCTTCCATGCCCACTATGATAAGTGTTCACTGGTTCAACTGGTACTCAGTAACTTTTGAGGCCTGCATCACTCAGATGTTCCTTATCCTCACCTTTGGGGTGGATACAGCCATGGCCTTTGATCACTTTGTGGCTATTCACTTCCCTTTGCCCTATGCTGCCATTCTCACTCATGGAGTCATCAGCAGCATTGGGGCAGCAGTCCTGCTGCAGCGTGTGGTGGCTGTGCTCCCTGTGCCTTTCCCCATCAAAAGGCTACCTTTCTGTCACTCCAACATCCTATCCCATGCATACTGCCTCCATGGATAAAGTATCCCATGCATACTGCCTTCATCAGGATGCCATGAGATTTGCCTGTGCTGACACCTGTGTCAATAGCATCTATGGCCTGCTGGCTGTGATCCTCATCATTGTACTAGAGGCTTTGGTCCTTTTGGTCTCTTACATTCTAATCCTCCAGGCAGTATTGGGCATTGCTTCCCAGGAAGAGAGATTCAAAGCTCTCAACACCTGCCTCTCTCATATCTGTGCAGTGCTACTGTTCTATGTGCCTCTCATTGGCATGACTCTGATTCACCGATTTGGGAAGCACTTGTCACCAGTAGTACATACACTCATGGCCAATATCTACCTGTTGCTCCCTCCTGTGCTCAATCCTGTTGTGTACAGTGTTAGAACCAAGCAGATCAGGGGGCGGATTGTCTGAATGCTTTGTGGGGGCGGGATTGCCCCTTAATAATGTCTAATACTTCTGTGCAAATGCAATCAAGTCAGAGAAGAGTGTCAAACATAACACTGTCCAGTAGAAATTTATGCAGTGGTGGAAATGGTCTGAATCTCTGTTGTCGAATACAGTAACTATTAGCCATATATGGCTATTGAGCACTTGAAACTTTGCTACTGTAACCAAGGATCTAAATGTTAAAATTTTAACTAATTGAAATGTAAATTTAAATAGTCACATATAGCTTATAGCTATTCTATTAAAGAATAAAAATCTAATGGATTATGACATGCCATTGCATAATAGTTTTGTTGAAATCAAGAATTTATATTAGATAGCTTCATAAAAATTAAACTTCTTCAAAATGGTGTATAAAAACTTTTTCAACACTTATGTACAATCAGATTTACTCTTTTTGGTATATAGTTATGTGAGCTTTGATAAACACACAAACCATGAACCACCACTGACATCAAGGTACAAAAAAATTACATTACTTCCCAAAACTCCTTTATGATGCTCCTTTGTAGTCTACTTCTCTATCCATACCCAATCTTTGGCAAGCACTGATTTGTTCTCCATGCCTATAATTCCATTTTCCCAGGGTATCTTGGAACCCTGAAGTATGTAGTCTTCCATGTTTTGCTTCTTAGCACAATGCATTTGAGATTCGCCTATGTTGTTTTTTGTATTGGTAATTAAATTCTTTTCTTGCTGAGTAGTATTCCATTGTATGCTATGTTATTGTTTGACCACTTTTTTCAATAAAAATTTTCAGATTGTTTTTGTTCTATTGTGATCACTCTTATATTCAATGCCAAGAATGGCATATTTATTTTCTTTTGCCTTTTCTGATTTTTATATGTTCTTGAAGTATTTTTAGTAAAAATAATGTGTGCATGTGCAATGGGTTGGAAGCAAGACAGAAAAATATTAAAAAGAAAATAGCACATAAAGAGCAAGAAAGCACAGTGCATTCAGTGGCCTAGACAACTAAGGACCTCTCTATACACTTTAGTTATCTGTGTCAACCTCACTTCAGTGCAGAAGGCTTTTCTGACATGTCTTTTATTATGTTAGAGTTTCTCACACAGCATATAATTGCCTAGCAGCACATCTTCCCTGCTATTCTGTATACTTTATAAAAACAGAAACCCTTTTTGTTTCAGTTCAGTCTATCGCAAGTACTCAATGTTGTTTAGATTCTACTTTAGAACATATGGAGCACACTCAAAATGTATTTTTTGAACTAAAGAATGAGTAAAAATTTTACTTTATGAAGATTAATCTCATGCTTCCCAACTTGTCTCATTTAATATTAGTAATTCTCATTCAAAATTTCCAAAGGCATGTATCTTTCCTGATGGCAACCAGTTTATAGTTGTCCATATAAAAATAATACAATAATTAATAAATAATAATACAAGAATAAACTGTGATTTGTATACTCACAATTGCAAACCTACTTTTGCCACACCCTATGTATGAATATGAACATTACTTATTATGGAACTTTGTGGACTTACTTAGTCTGTCTACTCATTGGGATAGTCAGCTTTGCTCAGTGTTCCTGATAAAAATATGGTAAGAATATGAATGGAAAAATGTTTTAAGGAAGATAAAACAAGTCAGTGATTATTAGATATGGTCAACATTATCTAGTGCTTATGATGGAGAGGTAAATTCTGGTCAAATGAGCCTTAAACCAGATGTGGACATGCAAATGAGGATCAAGCCATCCATATGATGGGTAAGTTGAAGACAAAGTATTGGAACCATATTTCCTGAATATATGAGTGGAAGCAGTTGACCACAGAAGGTAGTACAGCAACGTTAGTTAAGATCAGGAAGAGCTTTAGAGTAAGATAGACATGGGCTTAAATATAAGCTAATTTGCTAACTTTTAGTTAAGTACATTTATTTAAAACCTATCTGAGTTTCAATTTCTTTTTTAAAATTTTAATTGTTGTTCAAGTACAGTTTTCTGCCTTTTATTGCAAAATAATGGAGAATAATACTTAACTCATAAGTTTGATAATGAATAAATACAACGATGTACTAAAGGGTAAAGTGCAATTTCTGTTATGTATTATGAGTTTATCAAATGTTTAGAAGGGGAGGTGGGCTGCAGATGTGACTCAGATAATAAGATGGCTTCTTAGGAGAGGTACCTGAGTGAGAGGAATAGCCAGGGGAACAATGAGACTTGTTAGGAAGAATACATATTCAAGAAAAAAACAAACAACCAACCAACCAACCAACCAACACCAGAGGTATAACTCTTTTTGCATTCTCCAGATCCCTGTCTGAAATTCGGGGAGCTGCCTTGGCTGAGAATCTGTAGCCTAAGGCAGGGTGAAGAAGGATGTTTAGTAGTTGTCTGACCCAGGCAGGCAGCTTTTGAAGGTACCCATTACTGTCAGCCTCCAGGGCCGGAACTCTACTTACAGCCTCTGATGTATGGGGTTTGCTTGAGCCCCCAAGCAGAATTTGAACATGTGTCAAGGAGATATGTCTGAGCTGTTCTAGAGGAACACATTCATATGAGTTCTGTGACTCTTGCTCCAACCAGTACCCTCACTCATTAATGAAAATAGCTCTCCGTTGCCTGGTGACTCTATTAAGCTGCCTATAAAGCTCACACCCACGGGAGCTGGTTTAGTTCCTGTTCTGTGATGGGAATGAAGTTGGTGGTGTCTCCCCCGATATAAGCAGGTAAGAAGAGTGCATAAACGCAAAGGGATGGGAGGGGAGGGATTAAAGAATGAAGAAGGAGGGAACAGTGATAAGTGATTAAAGGAAGGAAGGTACAAGTAAGGTGGGATGGAGAAATGGAGGTGTCTAATGGAGCCTGGAAGGAATTGAAATAGGATTATGGAAGACATGAGGGAAATAAAGGAGAGCAAAAGAAATAGGACCCAGAATTGTCTGTGGTCAAGATTATTCAACAGTCATTCAACATTATTAACTGAAACTCTCTATTCCAGATCCTACTAGTAGTTCACATTGAGAGAAGATAAACAGGCATATCCAAACTTTTAAAAGACTCACATGTCAGGCAGATAAAAGAGATGACATTTGCATATAAAAATTACTACTATCAACCATGATTAAGAGTCAAATGAAAGGTATAAGCATTAAATGGTGCAGAGACTTAGAAGCAGAGGGTAAATATCACGTTAACATGGTCTGGTACTGTCAGGGCAGGTTCTAGATTATGGAAAAGAATAGATTTCAATGTGACCCTGGCCAGGTGGTTCAGTTGATTGGAACATCATTCCATACACCAAAAGGCTGTGGGTTCGATTCCTGGTCATGGCACATACCTAGTTTGCAGTTTCCATCTCCAGTCAGGGCATGTCCCAGAGGCAACCGATTGCTGTTTCTCTCTCACACTGATGTCTCTGGCTCTCTCTCTGGCTCTCTTCCCTGATTCCTCTTTTCCTAAAATCAATAAACATACCCTTGGGAGAGATTTAAAAAGTAGATTTCAGTGTTGAGAAATAAGCAGAAGATGGGGATTTATAAATGAAGAGTATGGATCTATACCATCATTGATGCCACAACGCAGGGATGTTAATCTTTGAATCACTGAGTTATTGAGTTGGGTGAATAATATCCTCATTTAATCTAGCCTTCCTTCTGTATATGAATTGGAAGATGTTACCTTCTTTCTGGCCAATCAAACAGAGAACTAAAGATAGAAAGCTCTAGCCTATTCTGGTTACTGGGCAATGCAGAGAAAACCTTGATGAACCGAGGAGCAAAGTTTGTCCTACAACTGGTTCCAGAGTGTATGAGCTCACTGGGTCTGGAGAAAAGGGCCTTTGATCCTTCTCCTGTCCACAGTTCTGCGTTCTTTAGGAAACAAGTTCTCCACCAACAAAATGAGCTAGTTTCTTCTCCTCCTAACCCTCACATCATCCAGTGTCATCTTGTTGTCATCTATGACATATAACTCAAAGAATGGAAGATAATGACTGACTGTTTTTTAAGAAGAGCAATTTCTTAATTACTCTTTCATGCCAACATTTCTTTCTACATACACCAGCTCATAGAGACACACATACACCAGCTCATAGAGACACACATACACCAGCTCATAGAGACACATATATGAACATTTACATATTCTTTCAAACACACATGGACTGAATCCACACATATTCTTTTTTAGGACACTTTTCTTCCTTTTACTTAGTTTTCAATTCCTCCTCTACATCACACACACACATATATATATGCAATTCTTATATTTTAAAAAGAGGAAATTATACTGCCCAACTGTTCAAATTTTCTCATAAGCCTGGCTTTTCTAATGGTCTATAGTTAAATAAAAAATAAGACACTTTGCAGTTAATAAATCTGGTTTTGAATTTGAATCTGTATCTAACTCTTTTACTTTTGAAATGCAATTTACCTTGAGGGGTCGTTTTTGTTAATAAGAGAAAAACACCTATATCATTTTTCCTGGTATTATATAAAATTATATATAAGATGGTTAGCAAATATTGACATATACAAAAGATCTTAATTCTTTTCATTTTCTCTTAACCTACCCCCTTCTTCTTCCAATCAATGAGAAGAGAATTACTCTCCTTCTGTTCCATGGGCTCATGCTTCCCTCAAAACTTCCACAATCAATCTATATTTCTCTCTTCTAGTCTTTATCCATCCCTGTATCATCTATCATTTATCCATCTCTCAATACATTTAATATAAATTAGATTATTAGAGTTTGTATCATGTACCAATAACTGTGTTTTTTTCTGGACAAAATATAAAAATGAACACATACATGGTATGCTCCCAGAAAGCCAGTATTTTAGAGGCAGAAAGAAATGTGATAATAAGATAGGATTTTAATGGTATAAAAATCATATATAAAATACTATTGGAGAGGAGTGAATAGACTGAGTAATTTTGCATTGCAGAGAGATTCCTGAATTGATATCACAGAGTCACAGAGAAATAGATTTACTCTTAGTATTTGTATTTATCAGGTTGAGAAAAAGAAGAAGAATGAAACAGAAATATTTACAGCCTCCCAATTTCTTGTCTGGCTAGTCTTCCCTCATTTTCCCATAGAGTAATTGCTTTGCACTAACATTTTGCCTTGGCATCTCACATTATTCATTTCAATAGGTTGAGAGAGGTTAGAATACAGAAACTGTTCTTTACTCATTTCCGTCTCCCTAGCCACCCACACAGTGACTGGCATTAAACTAGTCATTCAGAGTCTGAGTGGTTGATTTAATTCAGCATGTCTAATCCATATCTCATTTGGCATTAGTTTTCCTGATTCTTAGTCTTATTTCTCAGCCATGTTATACTGCAATAATACTAAATATTACAGCAGAAAAAGCAATTAGTCTATTTTTCCCTCTTTGGAGTAACAAGTGATTATTTCTATCACCATCATCAGTAGACTGAAGGAGGGAGAGAAAATTACTAGCAATTCCTCATATTTGTTCTTATATAAAAACTGGCAGCGTCTGGTACAGGCAAATTCCTTGTATCTACTCAGACACAAAGATAGAAAGCCTAGACTACTGAAAAATAAGAATAATTTGGGCTGGCCATATCCACACAACTGGGCCAGGTATATCATTCTTTGTTAGCTCTCTGTTGATAACTAAATATCTTAAGTAAAAATTTGAACATCAGCAGTGATGATACCAACACTCAGTGAACAAATCAGGAATAGAATTGCAATGGTAACCTTAAATCTAGATTACACATTTTGGCTCCTCTTTAGACACCATCTCTATTGCTTTGCAGCTATCATTCTGTGGATTTTTTCACCCAGTGCACTACTCGACATGCCAATTTGTAGTGTCACCTGATATTTGTAATGCCTATCTATCCCTAAGTGACTCCCCCTTAGTTATTAATTTCCACTTCTATCCCACTCATGCTTTTTACAAAGTTATTCACCACATGTTTTTTAGTGCTCCCACATGTTTCATATGGTGTTTTATCTAGGCTTACTTCCTGTACCTAGATTAGGATGTCTCGAGTCATGTATTTCAGAGTACTATTTGAAATTTTTCACAGGATTCATAGGGCCGTCAACTCACCTTGGGTTGGCTCAGTGTAACATGGTACAATAATATCCATGGGAAGGGGTAGAAATAAGTGCCTCAAGGTATAAGATGGAATAAAGGACACAAAGACCCATTGTTTCAGTAGATCTGTATAAGTACAGAGAAAAACAGAATTAGAGCACAAGGTGACATTGTCTCATACACATGTGGAGTGGGGAAGGGAGGAATTATAGGAAAAGGAATAAAGAATCCCTGATACGAAAAGATACTTCTAATTGAGTCTACCAGGAGAGGTGACAGATGATTCAGGTACAAGGATACTTCTGACTGCAATATCCCAGATCAGCTTCTAGCAAGGACATCATGGAGTTTGCTATTATAGGTGCCTAGTGGCTTTTATGTGCTTCTCCATTATTTCTGGAGCAACATATAGTTTGGAGACAAAGACCCACTGGTTGTAATTGTTGCTGTTTTGTTTGTGTGTGTACATTTATGTAATGTAAGTCTATAAGCATTTTCTAATTCAAGTCAAGGCTTGTCTGGGCAGTAGAGTGAGGATGAGCTTAGAGAGATTGATTGTTATAATTGGCAAAGGCTAAAGAAAGAAAAATGAGGCCAGGTTCTGACAAGAAAAATTCAAGATACTATGGAATTATGTGATAAGAACTGTAATTAGATTTGGGGTTTTGAATATAGAGAATGAACTGTGTAATTTGAAAAAGTCTATAAAAGAGTCAGGCTTGAAAAAGGGATCAATATGAAACTCTCATTTTTGTCTCTCTGTTTAGGGTGTGTCCTCAACCCACCATGGTGATTTTCAATAACACCACATCCTCCTCCTCAAATTTCCTCCTCACTGCATTCCCTGGGCTGGAACTGGCTCATTCCTGGATCTCCATCCCTGTCTGCTGTCTCTACACCATTGCCCTCTTGGGAAACAGCATGATACTGTTTGTCATCATTGCTGAACAGAGTCTCCACAAGCCCATGTACTATTTCCTCTCCATGCTGTCAGCTGTTGATCTGTGTTTGACCATCTCAACCCTCCCCACTGTGCTTGGGGTTCTCTGGTTTCATGCTCGGGAGATAAGCTTTAAAGCTTGCTTCCTTCAAATGACCTTTGTACATGCTTTCTCCTTCCTGGAGTCCTCAGTGCTGGTAGCCATGGCCTTTGACCGCTTCATGGCCATCTGTAACCCACTGAAGTATGCCACTGTCCTCACAGACATGATGATCATGGTGATTGGATTGATTATCTGCTTACGACAACTAATTTTTGCTTTCTTTATGACTCTAGCCTTGAAGAATGTTTCTTTCCATGGAAGCCAGGAGCTTTCCCACCCTTTTTGCTACCACCCAGATATGATCAAATATGCATATTCCAACCCTTGGATCAACAGCTTTTTGGGCATGTTTCTTCAGCTCTACCTGAGTGGCACTGACTTCTTGTTCATTCTTTTCTCCTATGCCCTAATTCTCCGTACTGTCCTGAGCATTGTGGCCCCTAAGAAGCAACAAAAAGCTCTAGGCACTTGTGTCTGTCACCTCTGTGCTGTCACCATCTTCTACGTGCCAATGATCAGCCTGTCCATTGCACACCGCCTCCTCAACTCCACCTCTACGGTGGTCTGTAGCATTTTGGCCAATGTTTATTTGCTCTTACCACCAGTACTGAACCCTATAATTTATAGCTTGAAGACGAAGACCATCCGCCAGGCTATGCTCCAGCTGCTCCAATCTAAAAGTTCACGGGGCTCCAGTGTAATGAGTCTTAGAGGTGGATAAAATTGAAGGGGAAAGTTTGCCAGTACATAAATTATATTTAAGTAGGAAAAGGACTTGGGTTCATCTCATCCTCAGGCACTTTGATTACTGAAGCAGTTTCAGTTAAATTATAGGAGCAAAAAGAAGAAAATAATTTCCCCCTAACTTTATCAAAATGTTAAAAAAAACCCACTACAATTCAAAACCAAATTAATTATGTATATGCTACTCAAACATTTAAAACAATTACATGGACTCCAGTGCACATTAAAAGCACAATATGATCATTTGTTCCAGCTGAACAATTTAATTCTTAGACCAAAAACGATAATTCTGAGACCAAAAATAAATGACAATAATTTTATTTTTGCATTCAGCTGAATAAAATAATTTATTACTATGGTAAAATTTCCTAGAGGCAATAAAGATTTTTATTATGAGCTGGTAGATAAAACAGTTACAGATATGTGCAAAGGTATGCACTTAGAAATTTTTTATTTAAAACGCTACGAAATTCTTCCATTCATTTCAGTTCCTAGAGTCACCTCTAGAGAGCCCCATTTCCTTACAAATGCACTCCTAAACTTCTATGTTTCCATTAATCCCTGTTCTCCTTAGTTAAAGTGAAATTTTCACAGTTCCAATTGCTATTTGTTATATCTGCAGTGAGGTCAATCAATATATAAAATCATATATTGCCTTATTATTTTTCCCACTGCCTAGATATTTTAATACAGTTTTGACTCTGATTCCATAGTCCCTCTTCAGTGTCTACTTTGCTTTGGGAATATACTTTTTTTTAATCTATTTGCCCTTGTTTCTTGGGTTGTTCATTTTCTATTTAGCTGTTAGGCTCTTCAGACTTTGGTGTGCTTAGCACTGTAGAATTGCATAGTGACTGTGATGCTTTTTAATAGAAAGTCTTTGGATAACCTTTAATTGTTTTGTAAAGAAGCAACTCCTGTATAGAGTTGACAGGGTGTTGAGAGAATGCTCTTAACTTTTCTTTCACACACAGAGTTATGAAACTCTGATAATTATTCTGATAATTGTTCCACTTTTGATAATTCATGTCTGAGTTCAATGAGCCAAGCAGGTATTCTGATCTGAGACACTTGTCTCCACCCCTACATCAACTCCTTACTCCTGGCTGACTGAGACTACCACTCCCAAAGTCTGTTTGGTTCAGCTGTTTGAATTAAGCAATGAAAACTTTGTGACTGTACTTTGCCCAACATCCAAGCCCCTTTTTTCCTAATTATTAATGACAGTATCCACATATTATTTCTAGTTAATGTTGTTATATGTGATTTCCCTTTTACACAGTATATTCAGGTACTTTTGATATCCCCCTGGTATTGTGTCCCACACAGAGGAATGCATTGCAGAAACCAGTATTTTGAGTGGAAACTAAGCAACATGGGATCACCCAGAAAACAGTGCAATTGGAAAAAAAATTCAGTTTTTCAGAGTTCAAGGCCAGCATTGCAGCCAGAATGTCTCTTGGCCTCATGTACTTTCTGGGAAGTCTTTGTATTCCATTATACCACAATTTAGTATCCCAAATTTCTATTTTCTATTCTCCTATTATGACCAAATAAATGTCTATTTGGCTCTCTCCCCTTTAATAGGATAAAATATAACTACTATGCAAAAGTTCAAGAGTTCCAAGATGCATCTAGTTTCTAGATATCTTGTCCCAGAGCAAGGATTAAAGATAGAA
>PVKM010037924.1:0-14286 GCA_004027735.1 Carollia perspicillata | reverse complement strand
GACTTACCTATTTTATAGCCTCAGCATTTAGTAGAAATCATATACGTGAAGATATTTTTTAAACTCTGAAGCTCAATGCAAATGTAACGTACTGCTTTATAATTTGAGAAGGTGTCACTTGGTGGCTATTCTCAGCCAGGATTCAACCAGGGAAACAGAACCAGTAGGAGATACATATTAAGAGATGTATTGCAAGGAATTGGCTTCTGAAACTGTGGGGAATGGATAGACATGTCCAAAATCCACAGATCAGGCCATTGGAAGGGCATGCTAAACCAGCAGGCATGAGCCAAAGCAGCCCACACATAGAATTTCTTCTTTTAGGAAGCCTCATTTCTGCTGTTAACGTCAGAATGGAGCCTACTGGGTTATCCAGAGTAATCTCCCTTCCTTAAAGTCAACTGTTTATGGACATTAATTGCATGTATAAAATACCTTCATAACAACACCTACATTTGATTGAATAACTGGGGACCATAGCCTAGACAAGTAAACACACAAAACTGACTATCACAGTCATGTATTATTGTGAGATCATGAGACAGTGATTGGCTCCATTGAGTCTGAATTTCAAGATCTCCAAAATGGAAATAGCTCTCCACCTAAGAGGACAGTCATGGGGATTCAGTGAAACACTATGTGTTTAAAGGAATGTCACCCTTAAGGGACTATTGCCACTAAGGAAACGAATTTAGCTAGCTAACTCTGATAGAAATAAAAAACTGGGCCCTGGGCCTTTCTGCCACCAGTTTTTAGAAAACAGGACAAAACTGCAGCTACCTATTTATTTTGCTAATAATGTATGTACATTTTTCAGCTCACCAATGAGACAGGGTATGATTGCAATTAATGTGGTTTACACGACAGATCTTTAAAAGTAATCCTTATTTAAACATTGGTTCAAAATGTTTCACTATCTCCAATCTGTCATCCAAGGTGACACCTTGCAGGGTCCTGGACAAGGCTCAGTTATTTCCCTTGCTTTGTTCCTGGGGACCTGAGCAGAACAATGTTTTGAGTCTCATTATCTCCTGAACCACAGCAGCCTCCTAATAAGGATATTTAAATGAAACTCACTTTTAGTAGGTGGCTGAGCCATTTCCTTCAAGGAGAAAAATCCCCCATATAGATCATAAACCCCACATAAACCAAGCAATTTTAAACATTCAGATCATAGGTAAATAATCTCCAAAATAAAGGTTTCTCTTACTCATGTAATAATGGTGCTATGAAATTCTTTCAAAATTGTGTCTTAAAAGGATGTTCTCCAGACCAAAAATAATAATAATGATAATTGCACATTTATCCCAGCAGATTGGGAGAAATGTGGGGATTTAGCCTAAGAAAATACTTTCGCTGTTTGTAGACGGTGGCATTTGGAAGGATATTAGGTTCTGCAGTAGTTAGGATCAGGCTTTAATAGCCACTTGTGTGCAGAACCAAAATAATGCTAAAGCTGATGGTAGATATGGCCTCTGTCAATTCTCAAGAATGCCAGCCTCCCCAAATAAAATTTCATTCACCTGCCCAATTTTCCCTGGGTCAGATCACATCAGATATTTTATAATCATTAATTCCCAGCCAGCCAACTAACTGAATACCATGAAATCCATAAATGTCTCCCTCACCTATGTTCCATAATTTAACTCCATCTTTTTCCCTCTCTTATTTTCCTATAACACCTTGTCTCCAATCAAAGAGCAATTTGTCTTAATTATGCAATCAGCAACAGCCTTCGAATGCTTGCAAGGTGCCAGGCAGTTTGACAATAGGCTGAGATTACAGTAAAATATAAAATAGAATTCTCATGATTTAAGAGACAAGTGTAGGAGATAACTCAGCAAATCATTACAATACGAGATATGAAGTAAGAGAGATAAGTACAAATACTATAGGTGCTCAGAAACAGGAAGACAAAATAGAGTCGAGCGTTGGTGGGAAAGCTTCATGGAGAAGATGACATTTGAATTGCTCTTTGAAGATGAAGAGGTGCATTCCAGACACGGCTGATATTTGATGAGTATTTACACATGTCTTAAACTAGGCTAAGTGCTCTACGTGTGTCATAGAGGAACCATAATTATCCATTTAGAGACTTAGAGAATGCATAACTTGCTTTTAAGGTCCCGTGTAGTATGAGGTGACGCTAAGATAGTCACTAGAGTCTTAAGGCTTCCATGTGGACGTGGGTAAAAGAAGGGACTGGGAGCATTGTCCAGGCCAAACACAAACCAGCAACAAAGAAGGAGCAGAGTGCGAAAGAGCATAATCAGCTGGGGGGCAAAGCTACGCATCTCCTGAGTCCTGGTCTCTTAAAAATACATACGGAGTAAAAATTCAGCAAACATTTTATTCCTTTCAAAACAATTCAACCTGTTTTTGTTTCAATGAGCTATTATCTCCCATCCCTATGGTCTTTCTCAGACCTTCCAACATCTGGGAGAAGACATATCCCTATCATTTAATGCAGGTCAGCCTACAGGAAACAGTACTTAAAAGGTGGAACTGTGTTTTATAGATCTTTGTCCCCTGAGTACTATACCCAGAGGTAGAAACACTACAGCACTCAATACATGCTAGTTAACTCATTCATTCTAGGGCCAATACTTTGGCCCCAAACGTTAGAATTCAACATCATATCTGACTTCCAAAGAAATAGTCACTGTGAAAAAGTATTTAGCCGAATCAAGATAATCAAACATTCGGTTCAAGGCCTAGAACTAATTAGGATGTAGAAGAACTAGGTTATAATTTTACCAATTTGCTTTTTTCTAAAAAGAGTCCCAATGGCAAAGAAGAAATTCAACCTCTCTATTTAGTTGGATTTAAACACAACCACGAAGTTGATTTTCTTTATTCTTACCACCATTTATTCACTGATTCCTAGGTCTAAAGAGTCATGATTTAGGACTGGACATAGGCCACTAAGCTGATCCAAAGCTACAAAGTTAAAGAACATGTTGGAAATAAAAGAATAAATCTCTTTGGAAAAGTTGAAGGTGGAGAAGGTCAATAGACAATATTATGTGGAGAGCCTGCTGTGAAGCTCAGTGCATAAACAACATAAACATAATTAAAGTGTGTTTTTCCAAATTACTTAACCTTGAACCTTAATAAAGATAAAAAATATCAGGAAATCACATTTGGACAAAATAGACCCTAAATAAGGAAGTCACAAAAATTTCTCCCAGAAAAACTTAGGGTGCCACATTCATTTGTTAGAGTTGCCATAACAAACTGTACAGGCTGGATAACTTAAATTTGTTTTCTTCCAGTTCTGGATGCAATAAGTTCAAGCTGAAGAGGTACCGGCAGGTTTAGTTTCTCATGAGGCCTCTCTCCTTGACTGTCAGGTGGCCACCTTCTCACTGTGTCATCACATGGCCATTTCTTGGTGTGCACAGCAATCATGGTACCGTCACATTTTCCCCTAAGGACACCAGTCCTATAAAAGTATGCCCTTCTCAGGGAAGCCTGTATCTGGTAACTATGAGGGCGGTATAAAGGCCCCTTGCCTATCACCTCATTTAACCTTAATTGCCCCTTGAAAAGACTTCTTTCAAAACAAATCACACCAATGTTAAGGCTCAAACATTTGAATTTGGTGAGGCGGGAAGGGGGGCGCAATTCAGTCCATAACAGGTACATTTGCAAAAGGAAGTAAGAAAGAGCCATTTAGGGTCTAATTTGACAATGGTGCCAGAAATAATTTGTATGTCTTTATCAGAGTACCTTGCTTGAAGAAAGTTTGCATAAAAACACATTTTACATCTGTACAGGGTTGTCTCTATAAAAAGAGTATTAAGTAAAACAAAGGAATTAATTTAAGTCTCTCCAGTTTTCTCTGAGCCCTTCCTTAGGACCAATGAGCCATTTCTCAGCTGGCCTTGCATCCATCTAATCATGGCTGACTCAGCAAAATCTTGCCCAAAAGAATGGTGGCACCTTGCAATAACTCACTTTTGACCCTCCATAGTTTTCCAGTGACCTCAAGTCATGTCAAATCTATGTAAAATCAGTATACTCGCTATAAGCAAACATTGTCAAAACACATTTCCTCTTACCTCTTTCCAATCAGAATGCCATTCTAAAGACCAGCTCATGGAAAATCTCAAGCCACCACTGTCTCCAGTCAACTGTCATTCAGAGGAGCATCCTGTTTAAAACAGAAGACTGAGTACATGGAGTTAATGCCCCAACATCTCATTAAAAGTCCCATTAAAATTCCAGTGATCATAACAAAGAAGTTGAAAAGTGAAGAAATCCATATTAGTACTGAAAATGGGATACAGAAGGAGCACTAGTAGCTTTGAAATTTTAGCAAAGCTCTGAAATAGGGGAAAATATGGATCATACTGATAGATAAAACAGGCTGGGAGAAGATGCACCGAGAGAGGAACCTCACCCAACTACATACTCTCTGCCCCATGTCTAAGTGAAGCCTAGTAGCTGCCATGCCCACAGAACTTGTAGCCAGCAGGAAGTAAGGAAGATTTCCTGGAACCAAAGTATTGGGTTAGCTAAAAAGCCCGTATGGTTTTTTCCATAAACGACATATTTTTTTCATTTCACCAATAATTTCATTGATTTGGATATTTGGAGTATGTCAGCTATCTCCCATGTGGTATAGCATTGATTGTTCTCCATTACTGCCTCAATCTGATCACACTATCAATTTCAACTGGTCTACCAGACTGTGGAGCATCGTCCAGCAAGAAATCTCCAGCACAAAACCTTATAAACCATTTTTGACACATTTGATCAGTCACAGCACCTCCTCCATACACTGTACAAATCATTTTCTGAATTTCAGTGGCATTTTTACCTTTCTTGAAATAATAAAGCATAATATGCTAAAAATGTTGCATATTTTCTTCCATCTTCAATGCTAAAATGGCTGCACAAAATTCACCAGTTTTGATAAGTTTTTTTTAAATGCACACTGATATGACAGCTGTTACAATACAATCTAACAAAACTGGTTTGAATGATGCTAAAGACAACTACGTACTACTACAGCCATCTTCCGGGAAAAAAAGACAAAGAAAACTTTTTGACCAACCCAATAAATTGCAAGCTCCTGGGATAAAAGTCCTCACCCAGTTCTGAGCTAAAAGAGTGGGGCACATGCCCATGACTATGAACCAGAGGCATGCCCATGGGCAGACCAAGCAGGCCCCGCCTCTGGACATGTAGGCTGTGCTCTGCACAAAGGTGCCTATTCAAGGGAGTGAATGGAGTTTATACGCAACCCACAGTTATCAAGCCAAGCTCTTCATTGCAGGACTGCACTCAGCTAGAGGACCATAAAGACCAATAATAGTACCAAGGAAAAAGTGTCCTAAAGCACATAGAGAGGGGAAAAACAACAGGTTTTTGCAAAAATACCATGGATCATCTATGTGGTAGACATAGAAATGCATCCCCTTTGGTCCCCCTTCAAAGAGACTTGCTGCTCAGATGCAGAGAGCACCATCAGCACAAAGCCTCCAGTTTCTACCCCATTCATGTCAGCCTCCGTTACAAAGATCTGCTTCACCCAAGGTCATGCCCATCTCAGAGTAGCTTCTCAGAGTAACTGAGAGGGAAGTATAAAGGCCCAGCCATTTCAGCCCGACACAGGACATTTGTGGGTAGGACCCTCTCCAGGTCACCTGCCATGTTGGCTGAAGCTTTGTTGGGACTGCTTCTCACTTCCAGGACCTAGTCATCCCAAGCCTGCCTCCACAGGTGTTGATCCTAATTAAACACCTTGCTCCCCAAACTCCATCTCTGCTTCTGGGAAACTAACCTGCACTTCAAAGTTCTGCAGGGAAATAAGCTCAAATCTATAATTTTATATCCAGCCAGATTGTCACTCACATATGAAAGCTAAATATCAAATAGTGCAAGACCCATACAGTCGCCTCCTTGGGTATTCTTTCTCAGGGAAAAAATTACTTGAGAATATATTTTTGGAGACAAAAAAAAATCCAAGAAAATGAAAACAGAAAGCTAGAACCATAAGTGCACTAAAGAGGAAACCAGAGACAGAACTGTGAAACAAGCCATAAAAATTAAAAAGTCAGAACATTAAGTTAAGGAGAGTCCCGGGATGCAAGTCTTCATAAAAAGATCCATAGATTCATATTTAATGAGTCCTGTGATAAAATGGGAAATCTGTGTAAAATGGGGAAGAAATAATGTTTCTTTTCAATAAAAAAAATGAAAGGACCTGGTATGGCTCAGTGGATTGAGCACTCACCTGCAAACCAAAGGGTCACTGGTTCGATCCCCAGTCAGGGCACCTGCCTGGGTTGCAGGCCAGGACCCCAGTAGGGGACGCACAAGAGGCAACCACACACTGATGTTTCTCTTCCTCTCTTTCTCCTTCCCTTTCCCTCTCTCTAATAACAAATAAGTAATCTTTTTTAAAAATCTTTAAAAAATGAAAGAAAATTTAGACAAAACACAGTCTATATTAAAAACTACACTTACAAAGCAAATTAGAATGTCATGATTTTGAGAAGCTTAAGGAAATTAAAAGGAGGTCTTATTTTAATATTTTGACACTTACTTTGGAAAGGTGAAGGCCTTAATCTACATTTTGTTTTGTTTCCTACTCTCAGAAGAGTGAGTCACTCCCCTTGATCATAGGGTGACTAATATGCAATCATAACTAATGACCTATATTGGTGCTTGATTATTTAATTCAAGTCATAAATTTTGACAATGTTTAATGATACAGTTAGAAAATAATGAGATTCGGATGGAGGAAACGCGGAAGGAAGTTCAGGGCTCCTGTGTACGTCTCACATCTTTCATAACAGCAAGTCAAATTTGTCTAAATTTGTAACATTTGAAGCTTACTTTTAAAAATTATTAATGTACCAATAGAAGAAACCAAATGAATTATATCACTATGAAAAATAAGATGAGAAGATGGAAGGTGGGGGAAGTGAGAAAATTTTTTATCATACATAACAAAGAGTCCATAGCTAATGTTTAAAATTAACAATCGGAGCAATAAAGATTTCACATGTTATTTAGAATTCTGGAGGTAACCACTGGAAGAATCAAAATTAGAAAGGGCTTCTTTGTGGGAAATGAATCAGAGGAAAATAGCAATGGGACAAGAAACAACAGATGTTCATTGTATGCCCTTCTGCCCTGTTTGAATTTAAACTTTGCACATACATAAACATTTCACCTGGCTTCTGCTCCCCCTCTGTGCCTTTGATCAGCCCTCACTTATGACTGTCTATTCTAACTCTGATATTTCCCTCACCTTCAGAGCATGGTTTCTCCTTAGTGTCTGCCCATTCCTTAGCAGAACCCCAGAACTCAAGAATAAGGTTATTTAGTCCTCCATTACACCCTTCCCTGGACATTGGCCTATGCCTTGTAAGAAGGCAGTAGCTAGAAACTTATCTTCCCAACTGGCTTACAAGTGTTTTGATTAAGTTCCTCTGTTTGCCTAGAAAGCCCAGCATAATGATACAGGCATGGGCCAACTCATACTCCATGATTGCACTGAGCCAGTTTCTAGCTATGTGACTTGAGCAAGCCACTTCAGCTCTTGAGGTCTCAGTTCCACATGCTGTAAAGAGTACAAATCTAAGATCCAAAATTCTGGGAGTCGATAATCAATTTTGCATATATGAATATACCAGATTCAAGACACATCCCTTGGAAAAGAAACAATAGATCTTACAGACATTTCCATTATTCACCTAATCACAAGGCAGAGTGGGATTGTGTAAAAGAAATATTTGGCAGCTAGTTAGAGATAACTGAGTGTTTTTGTGTGTCTCCTGGGGAGCCCAGCAGAAAAAAATTTGCCTGAACTGAACATCTTCAAGCTATGTGACACAGGACAGGTCACTTCACTAATCTGGACCTCAGTTTCTGCATCCACTGTGTGGTAGGAATAAAACAGATGTTCTTGGAGATTCCCCCGCCATCCCTAGGATTGTGGAAGGTTGTATGGCCTGGCTCACCATCCTAACACCTCCCAAGTTCATGGTCCAGTGGTCCAGGAAGCAAACCACACCACTTCCGCTATTCCTAGAATTTCTTAGATCCTTCCTAAATCTGACCCTGAAACACAAAATAGTGCTTTTGAACAGTTTTCACTGATCTTCATCTGATGTCCAGATTTTCTCTTTACCTTCTTCTTTGGACTGTGTTTCTCAGATCACCCCTCCACCCCTGACCACCTTGGCCCAGAACAGGAGTGCGGGTTCTCCATGGCCCCATGCTCCACAGCCTTGGGCCATGGGCAGTGTCGCTCCACAAGGGAAGGGAAGTCCTGAATAGCCTAACAATTAAACCAAATTAAATTAAATCTATTTTTCCAGCAATGAGAGTAGCAGCAAAATGCCCAGCCAAAGAAACCCACAAGTGATGCGCTCAATACCTAATTGGTATTATCATTAAAGGTCAGAAGTCAGTCATCAGTGAGGAAGAGGACAATTATGTGGAACTGAATCTCCACCAGCCAATAAGCACCCAGCAAAGGTGCTGGCATGACATCAGGGAGTCATTTGGCCCTGGCAAATGAGAATTAGACTCTAATTATCCCATTGGCAGGTTTCAGAAATTTTTAAAATATACTCTCTGTAACTGTCACAGTGTCAAAACAATTATTTGCCTGCTTGAGCAGGTGTCAGACATTGTAAAGTGTATATGTCCTTGTAAAATTAAACAGAAAACTTTTAGAAATTGGAGGTGCAAGCTTGGACCCTAATTATACTACTGCCGGTATCTGAAGTCTGTTGATGAGGAGGGAAGAACACTGATTTTCCTTTTTCTCCTTTTCCCCCGAGGCACTGAATTCTGAGCATACATGAGGCAAAGGTAGAATGTGCTATCTGAACTTCAGGGAGAGATTCCAAGCCATTCTGCCTACTGTCCTTGCCTTTGAGCCATCATTGTACCTTAAACATGTATTGGCATAGTCTGGGGACTTCCTCTGTATTGTTTCTTGATTTCCTGAAATGGTCTGTAAGTTCTGCCACACAGCATCTCTGTCCCATTTTACAGATGCACAAACTGACCAATGAGTGGTGTTCTGAGGGTCCTGATTCCAAGAGGCCTACTCTTTCTCCTCCACACTCCCCTCACTGCCTTTCTTCTGGTTCAGTAACTAAACCTCTGCCAGAAGAGAACTGCCCCAGTGTTCACTTCCTATTGCTGTTTTGTGGATTCTGAGATTCTTGGGCAGAGGGGTAGAAAGTAAAGCAGACAGACACCAATGTGATACCCCTTGAGTTATTCACAACTGATAGACATTGAATTAATGTCGAGGGATTGATGGATGTAATAACACCAAGAAGGGCCTCCAAAATTCAAGGAGTACTTAACCAGTGTTGATTCACAGCCTGCTGTGGACAAGGCACGTGGACAAGTGGCTACGCTACATGTGAAATAAGGAAATAAGGCAAGATTTCTGCCCTTGAGAAGCTCCCGCTTGAGTCAAAGACTTGGGTATGTTCTTGTTTTCTAAATATAACAGTGGCTCTCATGAAGGTACCATGCTCAAAAACCAAAGGAGAGAAGGAAACAGTCACAGCTTAGGGTTAAGGGATGCTATCTTCCCAACGGTTACTAGGTACCTCCTAGGCACCGTATATTGCGCACACATTGATGACAATCTTCACAACTCTATAAAAATGAAAGTAACCCACTTTCATCACCCCGAACACAGAGCCGTCTATAGGTTCCACCATGAAGCACTATGGGCCAAGTGTGGATTATTGGCTGCTGGAAGTGCCCTGCCAGAGCGACCCTGCGGGGGTGTCCAACCTTTTGGCATCTCTGGGCCACACTGGAAAGAGAGTTGTGTTGGGCCACACATTAAATACACAAGCATGAAAACTGATGACAAAAAAAATGGTTTTAAATAAATTTACGATTTTGTGTCAGGCTGCATTCATAGCCATCCTGGGCTGCATGTGGCCCATGGGCCATGGGTTGGACCCCCCGGCTTTATAGGCTGGCAGTACTATCCCCCAGGGACTGTGACTATTGGGTATCAGGAGCTCTAGCTGGCCACTTCCTTCAGAGAATTGCCCTTGGCTGATGACAGCCTCCTGGCCTAAAAGGTCATGTCCCTTTTAGGGGTCACCCCAGGCAGGGTCCAAAACAGATCGCTGACAGGAGTTCAGTCAGCCCTTTGACTCAAGATGGGAACCACTCCGAGGTGTGCTTTATACTCCAGAGCCCCCCCTCCACTCCGTGGGTCAGGCCAAGGCTGAGTTTCCTGACACCACACCCTTGCTCACCTTTTCCTTTTCCCTTTTCGGTCCTGCCCCCTGCCTCCTCCCTGGTTTCTCCTAAGAGCACCCTGTCCCTAACCCCAGGTACCCGAATCCCTATCTCAGCTCTGCTCGTTAGAGCTAAGAGAGAGTTCAATAAATTGAGGATTTTTCTTTTTTATTCATATTCCCAGAGGACTTTCTGTCTCTGGAATAAAGAATTGAGATCCTGGGTGGCAGCATCCGTAGTATCAGTAACTGAAGGACTGGATGCAGCCAGGAGTTTGTAAATGCAGGAGGAGCCAGTCAACCTCCTCCCCGATGGGCCAGTCGGCCCTGTGCCAACCAAGTGCATTTTGTACCCTGTTTACCACAACAGGTGGGGGCAACGAGCTGGTCAAGGACCTGGTGGAGGGGGACCTGGTAGAGGGGGACAGGTGGCGGGGCAGTGGGGTGCCATTGGAAGGGTTTCAATTCAGTACATTTGTAGGCTCGCTTTGCTGCTCACCTTTTAAGCAGAAGGGCAAAGAGATTGCCCACTGGATAGAATGGCTGTTTCTGAAATATTGCTTCCTGACTCCACTGTTTCATCTCCACTGGCTTCTGCCTCCCTCTACCCTCTCCTTTCAGACCGGCTTCCCACAATCACTGCGGGGCGAGCCCGAGCTGATGAGGGCACCTGGCTTTTGCAGCAGCTCTTCAAAGTGAGAGGTCAGGTGTGTTCCTCGGATTTAATTAAGCTGGAAATGAAATCCATCCCTGGAGTGGCTCGTCGTCTTTATTATCACATTTCTTACCGCTTGTCAGGCCACGGTGGCTCCGGGTCTTGAAAAGGAAGAAGCGGGAGGCTTCCCAGGCAGGGCCCGGCTCATCTGTTTCACACGGCATTTCAGGTGGCTTCCTCCATTCCAGCAGGATGGAAAAAAGGACGGCACTCTCAGGCCCCTCTCAGGGGAAGAGAATTACCTTAAAATGAACACAGGAAAATCTGTTTTGAAATCACACACCCGTATTTTCTCGGTACAATATGTAAGCACTATAAAAATGTAAAAGATATCAAAACAAAGAGAATAAAAAATCATTTGTTCCCTTACCAGCTAGAGATAGTCATTGCTAATAGTGTGCCTCCCTTCTGCCAAGCACAGGTATGCGTTCCAGAGCTTAAATGTGAGTAGCAAGAGACAAAGCAACGGTCCTCTCTTTAGATACAGCAGAGTCCTGAACCTACAGGGGTTGTGATTCACACTAGAATCCATTTTTTTTTACTTATCGGTATATTCACTCACATTAATTCATTTCGGACACTAACTATGATCAATGAGATTTTATTCCCCCCTTTCAAGCAATCTGGAACCAAGAGAAGAAAGGGGGACTTCATTTCCACGCTCGGCAATACCACAGACCATGACATGGCAGTCATGCTTTCCATGCCTAGTAATGCATTCTATAGTCCCTCGGATTAATAAATGAGATGAAGGGATTTATGTGCTGCTGTGCGCTGAGAAGGGGGCTTACCAGTCTCCCAAAGTAATACCATTTGACATCTGGAGCTATTAGACTGCAGCTACAGAGGGCATTCGTTTTTCGGCCTGATTTGTGTCCAGCGGGTGGCAGTCCCCTTCACGTCCCCTCAGTGGGGTGAGGTTTGGCAGCTACAGGGCACTGACCTTTCTCACTCCGGAGATGTGATTGCTTTCCCACTGGTCATACAGAAACACTTAGCAAACCTCGTACTGTGAACTCCATCCCACACCAGCAATGCTGGCATTTTATGACTGTCATGTGGCATTAGCCAGCAGAAAACTCACTAAGATAGGAAAGCTGTGCAGAATTATTAACTTCTAAGGTAGTCATTTAGTCAGTTTTCATGCAACCAATAAGTACCGCTTTGGCCAAAGGCAAAAGTCACAAAATCATAGACTGTTGAGTAGAGAAGGGAAGTTCAGGAACTTCCTGTCCAGCCTCCTTATTTTGCAAGTCAAGACAACTGAAGACCAAAGAAGAGGAGGTGTTTACTCCTCAAAGTCGCAGAGCCAGGATGAAACAGCGGTTTTCCACCTGCACGTTAGCAGCATCGGATCTTAAATGGAATCCCACAGGTATATAACTACAGTCTGCATGAAGCATTAGGAAGGCAGACTGTGAGGGAAGCAGGGTTGAAATCCCAAGCTTCTTCTGTCCTTGTCCATCTCAGCTCTGAGACATCGTGGCAGGCCCCAAGTCTCCATGCAGGACAAATCAAAACCAACTTCCATGCTGGAGCATGCTGGCTCCAGTGACGTTTCTTATACCTCCAAATATTCTTTATAGAAACAAATAATCTATAATAGAGTGGTAGATCCTTTAAATTAGGAGAGTGCAATCTCACAGGATTCTCATTTGCACAAAAGACACTAATGGACTTCATGACAGCAGGTGAATTATCCATTATAAGCTGCACAGACAGTGGAATGAGTGTACATTGTGATCATCTCTTCCAGCATCAATTCTAGGCCCGGTCCGCTGTAGAATGCTATGTGGTTTAGGTGCGACTAACCTCAGCCCCAGTTCCAGGGGCGGCTCAGGACTGACGTAAGCCAATTAGCTATAAGCTGAATTGGCAAATGTCAATAGTAGACTCAGATCCGCTGAGAAAGAACAAACATTGACCTTGGCATTGGCAAATGAAGGCAGATTTGCTAATTGAAGAACACAAAAGGATGTCAGGGTGCTAAAAAATATATTCAGCAGAGAGGTTGATGACATTCTCCAAAGGAGTTGTAAGTTTTCAGGTTATAAAAATTCTAAACAATAGACCCACGGTTACAGACAATAAATTTGAAAAAGGTCACATCGGACTGCTAGATGCTCAACTGTCTCCTCCATAAATAAATGCTGAAAGTGCTTTGCAGGTTAGCTCATCTGAACAAGTCTTGAGACTCCCTCATTTGGGTCTCTTGCAAACCATCACTTTTGTGATTATATAATGTATAACTAAAGAGTATGGCCCAGTGCAATATGCTTGAACACAAATCTGGTCCTAATTACTATTCTTGGCCTTCTCGTGGCTAACATAACCTGGCCTAGTGAATCTGTGAACTAAGGACTGCCAAACCAAAACGGGGCCCAGTTGCCTATCCTTAGGAGCTAGACCAAGATGCCATTACACAAACTGTGAGGTCCTTAGAGTGCAATTATGACTCAGGGCCACAGTGATTGGTTCAGGGTGAGATGTGTGCTTTAATTAGTCCAATCAGAGGAATGTTCAGGATTTTTGTTTGATAGCTTAGGTAGAGATAATCTTTCCTAAAACTATTAATAAATAAACAGGGAATTGTCTTTTATACTTTTGACTTTTCTAAAGCTGCAAGCAATCCCACCTATGATAAAGCTAATACCAAGGAAGGGAGAACAGAAAACAAAGGAAGAAACTGACTCCTTGGCATCATTGAGTTCCTTGATCAACCCTCACCTGAAATGAGACCTTCTAGAATTTCTGTTCCAAAAGCCAATACATTCCTTTTATTTAAGCCATGAGGACTTGAGTTCTCTGATACTTGCAATGGAGAACATTCTTACTGATATGCAAACATATGATGGTTTCTCAAATTCATAAAATCCTGAGATGTCAATGCTTGCTACTTTACAAGGAAAATTCACTTTAAGAACTCTGCAGCATTAGGCAAGTAGATCCAATCCTTCACTCAATAGTTTAGGTCAACAAACATATGTGGAGACCTACCTGTGCCATAGCCTGTATTAAGCAGCAGGCTAAACAGAATCCCTCCTCTCCGGGCGGTAACATCTTACTAAATATTGACAGTAATAACAAAGTTAAAGGGGTCTTATTTTTTAATACTTCAAAAGTCCCAGAGAAAAAAAGCACAGTTTTAACCAGAACATGGGGTTCTAGTGACTTTTGAATAAGGTAACACTGGTAAACCAAGGCACGAAGTTCTGATTGGAAGCTCTTAGAAATGGGAATACGCATTTAAAACTAAGTAATTGTTTTTCTTTTTTTAAAGGCAGGAAATCTCCCAACCTAGAGAGATTCAGTTAAAAAAAGGAA
>PVKM010037923.1:0-14286 GCA_004027735.1 Carollia perspicillata | reverse complement strand
CCCCAGTGTTCATAGTAATACAATTTACAATAGCCAAGTGCTGGAAGCAACATAAATACCCATCAGTAAATGAGTGGATAAAAAAACTGTGATACATTTACACAATGGAATAGTATGCAGTGGAAAGAAAGAAGGAGCTCCTACCCTTCTCAACAGTGTGGATGGATCTGGAGAGCATTATGCTAAGTGAAATAAGTCAGATGGTGAAAGACAAATGCCATATTGTAGTAGAAATTTAAAATATAGATAGAAATTGAAGCTGGCACTCTGTATCAGCCCCTGATGGCTCCCTGCTGGCTTCCCGGCTTCAGACAATCACCTGTTCACTAGTTAGTTGATTCCCTTTCCCGGGCTCTGGATGCTCCCCTGCTGTTTCTTTGTCCTGGGCCCCCGACCACTCCCCTTCCTCTCCTGTGTCCTTGGCTTTTACAGTTCTGTATCTCCTGCTTGTACCACCAGACCTCTCCCCTCCCCACTTTGTTGCAAAGGTATTTAACCACCCACCTGACCCCTCCTTAGGGCCCAGAATTTGGAAGCTGTCTCCTCTGGGCCCACGAGTGTAATAAAGGCTTGTTCCATCACCCCAGATCATGTAAGAGTTCGTTTTTCCACAACAATATGATCTCACCTATAAGTGGAACCTAACCAACAAAACAAGCAAGCAAGCAAAATATAACCAGACATATTGAAATAAGAACAAACTGACAGTAACCAGAGGGGAGGTGGGAGGGAGTTACCGGAGAAAAAAAGGGAAAAGGTCATCAAGGAACATGTATAAAGGACTCGTGGACAAAGCCAAAGTTGGGTAGGATTGAGGGTGGGAGGCGGGGGTGGGTGAGGCAGGGGAAAGTAGTGGCAGGAAAATGGAGGCAACTGTATTTAAATAAAAATAAAAAAGAAATAAACAAACAAAAAAAGACTATTATTCATAAACCACAGTACAAAACCAAAAGACACCCCCACAGCTTCAATCCAGTTCCTACTAAGTCAAGGGCTCCTGACCTCTGGTGGGATAACGTGAGAGAGGACAATGGCATCAGGAACTAATTTGTTTTTACCCTCCTCAGTGTGGGCGATGGCCTTAGAGGCGGGAACCCCCAGGAGGGGCCCTTACTGTGCGATGCAGTGGGAGGTCCCGAGCTTATAGTTGGGTAGACCCAGGGGGTGGGGTCTGTCATGAGCTATGTGACTTCAAGCGCAGGTGCAATTTATTGTCTCCGACACTCAGTTTTCTCATCCATAAAAATGGGGACAATTGTGATTGCATCCGTGATACATACCCACCCAATTGTAAAACAATAAATAAATACATAAATAAATAAGTAAATAAATAAAATATTTTTGAAGAAACTTTATACTGTTTTCTCCAGTGGCTGCATGAAATTACATCACCACCAATAGTGGATAGGAGTTTCCTTTTTTCCACATGCTTGTCAACACTTGTTATTTCTAGTCCTTTTGATAAAAAGTTTTTAACAGGTGTGAGGTGGTATCTTATTGTGGGTTTTAATTTTCATTTCCCTAGTGATCCATGACATTGAGCATCTTTTCATATGCCTGTTGGCCATCTGTATGCCTTGTTTGGAAAAATGTCTATTCAGATCTTTTATCCATTTTCAATAGAATTGTTTGCTTTTCTGCTACTTGAGTTGTATGAGTTCTTTATCTATTTTGGATATTAGCTCTTTGTGACATATATGATCTACAAGTATATTCTTTCATTCAGTAGGTTTTTTTCATCTTGTCAGTGATTTCCTTTGTCATGCAAAGCATTTTAGTATTGTGTTAACAGGCAAGGAGAAGGCCATATATGACAAGCCCACAGCTAACACTAGAATTGCCTGTTAACGAAGCACCGCCTAGTCTTCGCCTTGCCACTCTATTCTCTATATTGCTGCTAGAATGTTGTTTACAAACTGTCAGTCTAGTCATGCTGGACATATTTTGTGGTTCCAGCTATTTGCATATACTGTTTTCTCTGCGAGAAATATTCTTACTGTCACTTCTGACCCTGAGCCATTCTCCATCAGACCTCTGCTGGAAGGCTTTCCTGATTTACATTTATCTGTCACCCTTTGTCTCCCATTGTCTCTACCTCCCCAGGTCCTATGACAACCTGCACTTAATAGTAGCTCAATAAATATTAAATGTTGAATGACACCAAAGTCATTTGAATCCAAACCTTCCTATTTTCTTTCTCCCCCTTGAACCAGCAAATGGAGCATCATTCTCCTCATCCAATATTTATTGATTCTTTCAGGCTCTAGCTTCTATTTCAATCTCCAAATTCTCCATTAATTTGTTTCCTTTTGAACAATTTTTATTTTTTCAACTACAATTGACACACAATATTATATTAGTTTCAGGTGTATAACTCAGTGATTGGATATTATATAACTAAGTTACCACTCTGATAAATCTAGCACCCACCTGACATCATACATAGTTACTATAATATTATTGACTATATTTCCGATGTGGTACTTTATATCCCCATGACTATTCTGTAACTACCAATGTGTACTCCTTAATTCCTTTTCCATCAATTTCTAGCCTAAAATCTCCAACACCAAAGCAGTGTTTCTCAAATAGCATCAGAAGCATCTGGGGGACTTGTTAAACTAAGATTGCTGGACCCCCAGCCTTCCCCATTTAGTAGAGCTGGAGTGGGGCCCACAATCGGCATTCCTAGCAAATTCCCAGGAGATGTTGCTACTACTGGTCCAGAGTCGATATTTTGAAAACCACTAGAGCAATGGTTCATAGCTGGAAGTAAACAATCAGAACAATCAATCTTGGTCCACTCCTACCTACTAAATCAGAATTTTCACTGGGGAGGGGAGGGCAGGCATTTTTTAGCTTACAAGCTCCACAAGTGATCTTGGTACACTATCCTGGTTAAGAACCACGAATTCAATGAATAACTCCAGGATCTGGACTTCCCCGTCTTTCCAAAGCCGTATTTTTCACACCCCCTCCAAATTTCTACCCTATTTTCCAGTCATAGAGAACAGCAGGCAATCTGATGACTCCAGACCTGTGCTCACTTTCTCTCTGAACCCCAGATTACTTTTACTAATTCACGCTCCTAGCACTTGCCAGCCACCACATAAGATTCAGAGTACAGTATGGTAAAAGACACAGTCTGGTCTCGTGGAGTCCAACGCATTTGCTCTGTACTCCCCTATCACCCCATGCCTCCCTTCTCTCTCACTGCACAGGCAAATACTGGTTCAATGCTACATCCCCTTGCTAGACTGTAAATTTCATGAAGGCAGAGACTGTGGTATGCTTTTGTAGATGCTCAATAAATGTATGTTCAGATTAAATTGAAAAGCTCTGCTCTTGACCTTGCCTTCTTTCAAAAATTGTCCCGAGTTCTCTCTCTGTGCTGTCTTTCCTGACCTGTTCCAACTCATTCTCATCACAGGCATGACTGAGCTCTGCCTTCCATGAGCCCCACCCCCTAACCCCATGCAGATTTTTAACTCCTCATTTGTGATCTTTTACTCCATGTTGTTTACAGATCTGTCTCCTCCTACCAAATTGTAAGCCTTTCAAGGTAAGGTACCATTTTATTTTTGCCTTTTAATATCTGTACTTCATATAGTATGTACATAATACTACTTGTGAAAGTAATAATTGAAGTCACTCTTTTTTCACTTAAGCCTACTTTGCAAAGTTTTTGAACAAACTTCCTGTGGCTTTAATGACATCTTCTTAAGATTCTTCCACTTCTCGCCCTGGCTGGTGTAGCTCAGTGGATTGAGCACGGGCCTGCGAACCAAACGATCGCAGTTTGATTCCCAGTCAGGGCACATGCCTGGGTTGCAGGCCAGTTCCCAGTGAGGCACACATGAGAGGCAACCATACATAGATATTTCTCTCCCTCTCTCCTTCCCTTCCCCTCTAAAGATGAATAAAAATCTTTAAAAAAATAAAGATTCTTCCACTTCTCCATTATAGGAAGATACCACAATTCAAATTTCATAGAGTATGGAATATGCAGAATATGGAATTTAGGGAAAAATGTTTATCAAGGGTCCGAGTAAAATCCTTCAGAGAGAGGACAAACTGTGTCTTCATAGACTGTCCACTGCATGTTGCCCCGGGTTCCGAGTTAGGGTCTTGGCTCCCTCTTACACCATCATCCTGGACAAGCTGGTCTCCCAGCCTTTTGGCCCTCCAGTGTCATCATTTAGAAGCTGAACAACAGACATGGTTTGCAATCTACACTAAGTCTTGACAAGTTGGATGCTATTTAATGAATTTAAAAGCTACATTTAAAAAACAAAATCAGACAACCTTATATTATAAACAGGTATTGAAAAAAAGGAGAGTTATACTTTCCAAATATATAAAATGTAAGTCTTCTTAACAAACTCTGTTCAGAGAATCATGCCATGAACATAGTAGGTCTTCAGTGAATATTTATGGAATGAAGAAATAACAAAATCTCTAAATGCTTTCATTTAAATAGACAGGAATCGAAAAGGCACCAATCTACTCTCAGATCTAATTAATATAAGATGGGATGATGCCCAACTCACTGAGCCACACCAGTCAGGGTGATTTCTAAGTAATATTTTTGTTGTGTAAAATTCTTAGAAATTTAAGATCAGCATTCTATCTAGCACCTGAGTCTTCCCTGGTGTAGTCTTATAAGTTTTTCAATGCATACTCTTCTTGGCATGCATGTAGACATGGGAAGGGAATAAAAATATATGAATTGCATCACCAACTTAATTTTCTCTTTAGTAGGTTGGATGGATATCTGCATATGGAATGGAGACCGTAGAAAGCCCACGCTGTTCCCACACTTGCTTATCAGAAATAATGATCAGTCAATGCTGTAAAAGAAACAGTGAAATAGAGTTTGTGTGTCATTGGAGCAGATAATTTTACAAGACTATGTCCTTAAGGCTTCAGAATTAAGGATTTGACTGTGGGAGCTAAGAGTCTTGGGGGCAAGGCACCCCAGATAACCTCACCCACATGCATTTCTCACACAATGCTTTTCTGTATGTAAACAGAAACTAGAAAAGAGTATATGGTTTTTTGTCCTTACTATTAAATAGCTGCTTTTTCTTCAGTACGCTCTTAAATTTCTGCACAATGCACAGCCTTCAGCACCCCAAGGAGCATAAACAAAAGATATCAGGCAAGTTCACCTACTCCCACTTCACTGAACAATGCTTGTTGCTAACGAAGCAATTCCCAGGGCAGATTTATGATTTGCAGAGCCCAGAGTAAGTACTCAGGTTGGGTCCTTGGAATCTGAGGTTAGAAGCACGTGGCGCCTGTTCAATTTCCAGGGCTTTTAGAAAACATGAAAATGTGACCCAAAGTTTGTGCTTACGTGTACACCAGAGACTACTTAGGCATTTAGAGAAATTAAAGCACGTGAAGGCCTCAGAACAGCTTATTGTTCACGCTCCAAGTTTAACCTTTTCTTTCTTATTTGCTCCTATGCTTTTCTTGTGAATAAATGTCTATTGAATTATATAAGAGGAATCAAACATACATGTAACATGTCTATGGATTAAAAAATCCTGATATAGCAACAACAAATTATATAGACATGTAAATTTAAAAATGTATTTCCTATTTCCTAAACAGAATTGTGACTCTGATCCTTTTCCTGTATTCTTAGATCCTGAGACATACTCTGTTCTATATGACAAAACAGAATTTGTGATCAGTGTACTTAATTTATCCTAAAATTTATATGGGGATTAAAGTCCATTCAAAACTGTAAGTACTTAAAAGATAAAATGCAAGCAAGTACATGAAAAGACTTTTTTTTCTGCCTGCCTTTTCAGGGAATATTTTAGCTAGAGGTACACCTCATAGGGTAATGACATGCTATTAATGTGTAGCAGACTTGGGGGAACAGTTTCTCCCCTCTGTTGTCTGGTCAAGTATAAAAGTAAAACAGATTACTGTTTTCATTTTTATGAGTATAATCATTATTAAGTCATTAAAACTATGAAATAATTAAATTTCATTACTACTCTTTTACTGTTTAATATTCACCTACTAAATATTAGAATTATGGCAGAAATAACAAAAAATGAGAATATTATATATATAATATTTGTATATCTCTAAATTCATTTGGAAATATCTGACTGTATGACAATTAGATGAGTAGTTAGAATAATATAAATATAGTCATATGTCTCAGGCTGAATGAGATGGTCGATGGGTCACTGAAGTGGCCGGGTCCTTTCGCACGCCGTAGACAATCTAAGTGCTAGTCTATCATTCTAACTGACTTTATGTGAAGCAAACAGGCTAGTCTTTAAATGTTTACTAAATGTCTGCATTTTTCAGGAAAATTATGTTCTACCATATGAATGGTTAAGTTTAAAAAGAGGGAAATACACTGAAAAATAAATTTATAAAGAAAAACAGCCAATACTGTAGGCACAACACAGTCACACAAACACCTGTAAAATAACAAGGCTGTGTTTAAATAAATCATAACAAAGTTAGGAAGTTCTGGGTTAGGTGACAGAGGCGGACAGAATCCACAGTCTCCGATTCTAGCACGAATAAAAAAGAACATAAATGCCTGCCTAGTCTATTGAGTTTCTTCTTGTCTGTTAGCTAGGGAAGAAACGCCTGCCTAACGCCTACCAGTGGAAAATCATTGAAAAAGTAGAGATTAGTGAGAATAAAACAACAAAAAGAATAGCTCCCTACCCATTGCCTCCCACTGAATGAACTTTTGACATGTCAGCAAACTCTTCTTTCCTCTTGCTGCTGCTGGTGTACTGCTCACTGTACAGCTTCAGGGACATCTGCTCGACAGCATCCCTTTGTGCTTCCAGGTAGCAGAGTTGAACCTCAGCCTAGAGAGAGAAACAGAGAGGAGCTGCTGCTTTAATCCAGAAGGAATGCATTTCAAGTGAGGTGTAACAACTCAAAGAACGGGGATTGTTCATGTCATTATACTGCTCCTTTTGGGGTTGGATTTCATGGGATCAGCTGGGCATACTACAGAATTATAGTTAGATCTGAATCTTATAAGTTCCTCCTTAAAATATGACCTGAATAAATGAACTCTCAGAAGACTCAGTAAATATCACAAAATATCCCTGAGATCATAATACTGTATGATGAGACTTTACATAAAAATTCTGTGAAATTCCTTAATAATATTCTTCCTCATATTGCCACATATGTAACATTTATTTTTTTAAAGACACCCCTCCAACCCATGCATCTGCATGGACACATTCGGAATGCTTCTCATTATCTTCCCAGAGGAGAATAAAAAAGCCTAGCACTAATTCCAATGCCTCTTCAATGGTGACGACAGACTTCCTTTATTACATTTTTTTCTCTTCTCTGTATTATTGTCTTAATAATTTTAAAACAGAGGGAATGGTGGTTTTGCTTATGTGCAGGTTTGAATTGTTAAATCTTTCATAGTTACTCGGGGCTCCCTGAAGTAAAGGAGAGGTAGTAAGTTCACCATGCTGTTTTCTATCAAACCAAGGACAAAAGAATGCTGAATAATATTTGGCACGAAACTGTATTAAATAGATGCTTTATTTATTGCAGCTGTTGTGATCTCTGTGGCTTCTGAGTCCCTAGTATATCAGATGAGACCAGGAATAAAGTGTTCTCAGCGGCATGCCTGCCTGTGCACGGTAAAGGGGAGGGGGGAACGTGTTGAGCTCATGTGCACTGCAGACCAGAGGAACCCATTTTCTTTTGGCGCACTTTATTAAATCCAAGAACTTCCATTACCATTTCTGAAAAGCCTTAAAACTGCTACTTCTTTATATTTTAATTACATATTCTCCTAAGAAAAACAGTTCTGGGTCAGCTCTTGGGTAGCTGCCAGAATTCTGTAACATGTAAGGAACACAGAGTCAGACCCAACCTTTGCCTCTTCCTGTCCAGAACCAACCACAGCCCTTTGCCTGGTCTCCAGTTTTATAGACTCGACCCGGTCGGGGGTGGGAGGGTAGAGAGCATTATAGGGTAACAGCTTCTTAAAAGTACAAATCAGGACTCTGTAAAGGAAATGGGTATTTTATGAAATATAAGATTTCAAACCATCCTAGGTTTCCTGTTGCTTTCTACAAACGGCTAATTATTCATGTTCTGGATTGCCAAGGAAGAAGTTTTGAAAAATGCTAAAAGTACTATATTCACATAATTGAAGTTTCAGAAATCAGTTAAAAAGCTGTATATCTGTCCATGTGAACTTTTCTTGACCAAACTAATTGCCTTGAACAAGGATAGACTCAACTGGATTAAGATTACATCAAACACTGTAAACAAAGGATAATGTTTCATGGAGTTTATTCAGTTTGGGGTGTGGCTGGTGGGAAGGCACGAAGGTTAGCATCATTATTAAGGGTGTCAAAGAGGAGGTTTGGAGCCTGTTAATGGCATCATAGAAGAGTCCCAACCAAGAGCTATGAGGAGTAATACTCCCAGACCTAAGAATTTATAATGGGAGGGACTCAATGATTTAAGAAAGCATACAATACTTTGTGTGATTATATAAATATGAGTTAACTGAGAGATATTGAACAATAATCAAAGAACTTGAAAATAGTGCTCCCAAATACCATCCCCTGACCACACTTCCCCTCCTCAGAGCTATAGGAATAATGAGATCATCCCACACCAAGGATGCCATTGGAAACCCCATTAGAATAATGTACCTGCACCATAAGGTGCCAAGGGGCCTGTTTCATCCCTAGAGGTTCCTAGTAGTTTTTAACCATCCTACGGTAAAAAGCTGGACCACTACTTGTTCAAGGTAACGATATCACAAATGTGTGCCACTGGTCACAAAAAGGATCATAAAGAGGGACGTTGACCTAATGCATCGTCATCACTACTTAAAAAATATATATAATTGGGGTTTATCGCTTTTAGATACTAGGCCATTTCTATGTCGAAAAAGAAACACCTCTCACATAGCAGGGATGCACAGAAAGGACTTCAGAGAACAATGCCAAAAGCAACTCAAAAATGATTGAAACGTTGTAATCTAAGAGTTTTATTGCACAATATCTCACAGGCATTTGACATAAAAAACTTCCCTGCACTAACTAGGAGATGAATTAGGTGGCCCAAGTCTTTCCTATCCATCTCCATTCCTATCTCTGCTTTCAATGATTCATTCCTAAACGTGATGGTAAAAATAGAACCAAGGTAGATCCTTCTGCTAAGGTTGAATGGCTTTGCCAGCCTAAATCTCTTTGCAAACTGTCATAACTTTTTTTCATACTATATCTTAGTCCAAATACAAAATTTTAGGTGAAATATATGAAGAAAATACACTCCTTACAAAAAAATAGTAACACTAAATCTCTGATGAAAAGAATTTTATTTATTAGCATTTATGATAAGAGGGGACACTTTTTAAAGTGAATATATTTTACAAATGGAAGCGTAGCCTGATTGAATGATATTACTAATGTGACCCAATAAGACTGAGTAACTTAACTCATTAAGGAAAATAAAAAGAACAAGAGGGAACAGATTCAGTGACAGATGTGCCTCATGTGTCCTGGTTGGTGTCATCAGTGGGAATAGGAGTACCCGAAGAGCAGTACTACAGTAAGTGGAACGAGTGAGCTGGATTTGATCTAGTCTTTTGGTGTTAGGTATTGGTGGGATGCCCAAAAGGAGATACTCAGCAAGCAAGTAGAAATATGAAGACTGAAACGGAAACCTAGAGGAAACAGTTGACACTGGGAGATGAAGTGAGAATACCATGGACGAGAACGCATGATGAGAAGAGAAAAGGGATCAGCCCTCACTTACTTTGGTCTAGGCCTGCGTTACTGCTGGGCTGACCTAATGGAAGGATACTCCGCTGCTCTCCCTCCACCCTTCACCATTCCCAAACCCATTTTATGGATGGCTCATGGACTAATCTCTTTGAATCACATCTGAGATCACTGGTTGTTGTTTAAGGGCTTAATTCTGGACTGCTTTTCTTTATTTATACTCTCTTCTATGGCTTTCAGTGCCATTGGTATAGTAATGGCTTCCAATCCTCTCCTCTGAGCTCCACACTTAAATATCTAACCAACCACCTGACATTGCTACTTGGACTGACTTCAGGCGTAGTTGTTCAAAACAGCACTCTCCATTTGCATCCTCCCCATATCCTCACAAACTTTCTCTACTTAGGCCTTTCCTTCTAAATGGCTGGCACTATCTGTTGCTCAGGTCAGAAACCTGAAAGTCATCCTTGACTCTGCATCTTCTTATTTTACAGCCGCCCTCAAATCTGTTGAATTCTCTTTCAAGATGTCTGTCCAGTATGTTCCCCCTCCCCCTGCATCTGCATTGCTGCCAGCCTGACCCAAGCCTTCACCACCTGTCCCCTGCAGAATAGGAATTACCTTCTAACATATATTTGCCTCACCTGTTCCTGCCCTTCTAGTCTCTTCCCTTATGGTGGCTAGAGAGGTCTTTCTAAAACATCAGTTGGTTTCACACTGCAGTTATACCTAGGGATAAACTTCTCCCATGACCCATGAGATGATATTCCTGCCTACCTCAGGCCATATTTCTCCTTCTCAGACCTACTTATCTCACTTTTGATCACCATGCCCCAGTCATCCTTGCCTCCTCTCAGCTATTTAAACAGCTCTTTCCTGTCTAAGGAACTTTGCACATGTTGTTGCCTTCTCTGGAACATTCTCTCACTAATGTCTTCTCATCCTTCATCTCTCAGCTGAAATGTTACTTCTCAGGAAGGCCTTTCCTGACCATCCTATCAAAAGTAGATCTACTCTGTTTTTGTCTATTTTGGAACAATGGTAATTTCCTTAACAGCACATAACACAATTTATGTATTTGTTTGTTTGTTTATTTATTTATTTTTTGGTGTTTGCTGGCCTACACTTTTTCTGCCTCTGCACACTTGAAGCTCTGTAAAGGAACTGTGTTCTCCAGGTCTCCTTTGCCATTTTATATTCCCAGCACGTTGGCAATATCTGGAACATATAGGGCTCAGTAAATAACTGTTGAATGAATGAACTGTACATTCATACATCTAGCTTTTACTCATATGTTCACTGAGCCTTTATCATGTGTCAAGACCTCTACCAGGGACTGTGGGTGTAAATTGGAACAAGACATAATCCCTCCTTTCAAGGGATTGCAGTGTAGTGGAGGAAAGAGCTGTGCCAACAGATAACTACAGGTGTGCCAAGTGAAATGATTGTAGGGGAAAATGGAATTAAAACAAATAATTGCTTGGGGGTGAGGAATGAGCAGTAAAAAGTTATTAGAGGTGGCATTTAAGCCAGATCTGGGAATATGGGTATGACTTTATTTAGGTGAATAAGTAGATGAATATTTTTATAAGCAGAGTAACTCCTTTAGTCATAAGACCAGAGTCATGAAAGAATGCCACATGTTCACAGAATGGTGGCAGGAGCTTTGGGGCATTTGGACAAAGGCTAAAGCGAAGGGGATAGAGTGTGGAGGATGTCAGGTTAGGAAATCTGGATGTTCTGCAACAACGTGCCAATAGAAAATGTCACTGTTTCTGTGGTGGCCTTCATCTTCTTCCATCTCACACTTTCTGTCATGTCAACACAGTCATCTGATGGATTAGTCCAAATAAGTTCATAAAGCTCCTACCTCCAGGAATACTTGAGAACATCGCATTGAGGAAGAAATCAAGTTTCCATCAGACCAAAAGCCCAGTCATTGCCTTAAACAAGGGGAATGCCTGAGAGATTTTAACTCATACCTCTAGTAAACCTATAACACAATGCATGGCCTCAGCTATGTCCCCTCCCATTCGTATGTTCTAGCCCTAACCCCCAATGTGACTGTATTTACAGATAGGGTCTCTAAGAAGGTCATTGCGGTTAAACTGAGGTGACAAGGGTTGGGCCATAATCCAACAGGAATGGTAGCTTTCTGAGAAGATGAAGAGGGGCACACAGAGAAAAGGCCATCAGAGGACACAGTGAGAAGTGGTCACTTACAAGCAAGAAACTACACCTGACGGTATCTTGATCTGGGGCGTACAGCTTCCAAGACTGTGAGATATTAATTTCTGTTGTTTAAGTCACCCAGCATATGGTATTTTGTTATTGCCATCCCAGCAAACGAATACACCTAGTAAAGTTAGAAACACGGCCTTTTCATCACGTTTTAATACAACTGCTTTGCTGCTGCCCTTTTATCTGAGGTTTAATGCAACTGCTTTGCTGCTTATCATTAGTAACATGTTTCCTCTTTATTTTGTATGCACCTAGAACCCAAATCACTAGAGATACGCCTCTTCAAATTTAGATTACAAATTAATAATTTAGTCAGGACACAAGACACAGTGTTCTAAAATATTTTATTTGAATTTGGTTTGGTATGTGGTGATCCAAATTCAATGATCTTTGGAGCCTGAATAATTACTCAACCATTTACCTCCCTCTAATATTGTGTCTAATAGCAAAATAGTTGGGGAGTGAATTTTAGTCATTCTAACAATCTTTAAGGATCAAACACATAATCACTTTTGTAATCACATGCAAATATATGCCTTATCTTATAAAGCACTGATTTAGTTAAGAAATATCAATTGTTTCATTGTAACCGCAAGTCCCAGCATCCTTTGTTAAGTATCCTGATACTGTTAAAGTTAATTTATTATTTATTTTTATTAATTATATTTTATTGATTATGCTATTACAGTTTTCCTGATGTTACCCCCTTTATCTCCCTCCAACCAGCACCCCCTACTACCTCAGGCAATCCCCCCATCATTGTTCATGTCCATGGGTCATGCATATAAGTTCTGTGGTTACTCTGTCTCCTATACTGCACTTTATATTCCCAAAGCTATTCTGTAACTACTTATTTGTACTTCTTAATCCCCTTATCTCATCACCCATTCTCCCACACCTCCCTCTTATTTGGAAACCATCAAACGCACTCTGTATCCATGATTCTGTCTCTGTTCTTCTTTGCTTAGCTTTTTTTTTTAGATTCAATTGTTGATAGATATGTATTTATTGCCATTTTATTGTTCATAGTTTTGGTCTTATTTTTCTTAAATAAGCCCCTTTAACATTTTATGTAATAATGTCTTGGCGATGATGAACTCCTTTAGTTTTTTTCTTGTCTGAGAAGCTCTTCATTTGCCCTTCAATAATAAATGATAGTTTTGCTGGGTAGAGCAATCTTGGCTGTAAGTCTTTTCTTTTCATGACTTTGAATATTTCTTGCCAATCCCTTCTAGCCTGCAAAGTTTCTTTAGAGAAATCAGCTGACAGTCTTATGGGACCCCTCTCCCTGTGAGTAACTAACTGCTTTTCTCTTTCTGCTTGTAAGATTCTCTCTTTATCTTTAACCTTTGGCATTTTAATTATTATAGATCTTGAAGTGGGCCTCTTTGCATCTATCTTGTTTGGGACTCTATGTGTTTCCTGGACTTGTATGTTTATTCCTTCACTGAATAGGGAAGTTTTCTTTCATTATTTTTTCAAATAGATTTCCAATTTCTTGCTCTTTCTTTTTTTCCTTCTAGCACCCTAATCATGTGAATGTTGGAACATTTGAAGTTGTCCCAGAGGCTGCTGATACTAACCTCATTCTTTCAGATCCTTCTTTCTTCTTGTTCTGATTGTTTTTTGCTTCCTTATGTCCCAAAGCATTGATTTGATTCTCTTGATTCTCAGCTTCATTCACTCTACCATTGTTTCCCTGTAAATTGTCCTTTATTTCAATTACTGTATCCTTCATTTCTGACTGGATCTTTTTTATGCAGCTGAGGTCCTCACTAAGTTGCTTGAGCATCCTTATAACCAGTGTTTTGAACTCTGCATCTGATAGAGAGCTTATCTCCATTTCATTTAGCTCTTTTTCTAGAGTTTTGATCTGTCTTTCATTTGGGCCATGTGTCTTCAGGCAGTCTCCCTGTATTTGTTTCTATATATTAGGTAGAACTGCTTTGACTGCCTGTCTTGGTAACATGGCTCAAGGTAGTTGGTGTCCTGTAGGCTCCAGTGGCACAGCCTCCCCCTATCATTCAAGCTGGGTACTTGAGGTGCACCCTTCTTGTGGGTTGAGTACACCTTCCTTTTGTAGTTGAGCCTTGATTGCTGTTGGCAGGTCAATGGGAGGGATTTATTCAGGCCAGTCAGCTGCAAGGACTGTCTGTGACCACTGATCACCAACCTCTGCCCTCTATGGAGGATCAACTATGCAGGGACAGAGTGATTGTGCTCTCACATGGTCTGTAGCTGCCCACTGGTTATGCAAGCTCTGGGTTTTCCTGGGTGA
>PVKM010037922.1:0-14308 GCA_004027735.1 Carollia perspicillata | reverse complement strand
AACTCTGTCTGCGCTGCTCTGGGGCCCGGGAAAGTTCCTCCCGCGTGTTGGTGCGCACGTGGGTTTGAAGTTGTGCCGGCTGTCGCTGCCTGAGGATTCACGGGGACGAGCCACACACCCAGAAAGTCCTGCAGGGTCCGCATTAAACCATGCAAAGGCCCAAAAGTAAAAAAAGTAAAGTGAATCGGGGATGAAACGAAGGCGAGTCATGAGATAAGGAATAAAAAAATTGGAAACCACGCTGGAAACCTGAAATCAACAGAGGCAAGGAACCGAGTCTATTGCTCGAGTGTGTGGCTGGCTGCTCCTTCCTTTCTCGGGGCTGCTTCATGCCAGTTCCCAGGACACTGTCCACCCACCCAAAACTGGAGTCAGGGGTCCGTTCGTTCAGTCAGCAGACACTGTAGGCACTTCTGTAGATCCGTGAGATGCATTTTCGAACAGTCTTTTCTTTTTGGCTTTGACTTGATGACACACATTAACCTAAGAAGAAAACAGTGTCACCTCCATGTCAAGAACCCACCCACTCAAGTTGAGGAGATGGATACTTGGCAACGAGGTAACGGTCTAATTCAGCAGGTGTTATTTTTTCCTTTGGACTAAGTCAGGGGAGGCAAACCCAACACCAGCAACAGAGGAACAGAAAGCCCTAAGAGCCAGGTCTGAAGCGAAATGTCGGTCTTGTCGGCAAAGCAGACTGGGGCTGTAGAACGTAGATGTGCTACTACGGACAGGAGCTAGCATTTACTGAGCCCTTACTGTGTGCTCGGCAGCCTTCCCAGCCTTTGTTGGACATGTCCTGACCAGTGTGATTCTCAGAGACCTGTGAGACAGGGCTCACTGTTCTGCCGCTGCCCTCTGGCATACTCACAGGGCAATGGAAGTAAAATAACCCGTAGAGCTAGAAAGTGGCAATGCAAGAATTTGAACAGCGAGTGCTGTGCCCTAACCAATGGCGTGGTCATGTGACACCCGGTCTCCACGAGAGCACTGGATGAGAGCTGAAAGGCTCTGACTTGAAGGAGGCAGTGGCCTGTTACTTGGTCCGGGTGATGGTGGCTTCGGAGGGTACCAGCTGTGATCTTTTATTTTCTGTAGATCTCCTGAATTTTTCCTTCACAGATCTAACAGTGTAGTAAACAGATGAAGTGGCCGAAAGCAGTCGGGGGTGCTGCTTGGGGCTGGGTCAGTGCACCCAGTCCCTCGGAGTTGGGCAGAATGCAGTGTTTCACAGCCGACCCTGTGGGATGAGCTCATCGTTCCAGACCCCGGAGCCACGGCTGTCCGGTTAACGCTTCTGGGATAATTCTAGAGCAGTCGGTGCTCTCCTGTCTCTTATGGTGATGCTTGGACGCTACCAGCGCTTCATGGGTGGCTTCTTCTAGAATGAATTTTAGGAACACATGACACCCCGCTGTACTCTCGGCACACGTGCTCGCACTCATCAGCCTCCTTTCTCTCTTGAATTCTTTTAATGGTGTGCTACTCCGGAAAGATAATCCTGCAAATGTCTTCTTTTTTTCTTGTGCTTTTTATCCCTATTACTGTTGACCAACTTGAGTGAGCGTGAGGGATTCATTAAAGATAGTATAGCCTCTCTCTTATTTTCTATATTTGAAAAATTGTGAACTACTCTTTATAGAAAACACCTAGTAAATTATATTCATTCGCTCCGTTTACTCTCTGCAATATGTCCGAGTTTTACTTTTGGTACTATTTAATTTTATCAGACTGTGGCTAGAATGGTTGTACTATGCAGATGGCAGCATGAGGTCTACAGCGACACATCCAGAGCTTTGAGAGACCATAGTACGCAGCCGGTTTGTGAGTTAATTGGGGCACATACTGAGTTGTTCCATGACCACTGCAAAATGCTAGTCAGCTGTAGTGAGCAATATCCCTGTTTCCGACTAACTCAAGGTGTGGTTCAGCGTGGGCCAATACACCAAGTTCGGTTGGTAGGACACCAGGTTCGGTTGGTGACTCAACTGTGAGTTGGACAGCAGCCACGGCTTTCGGGAAGCACGTGTCCTTGTGGAGGAGACAAGAGCAACTGTGTCAGAGGCAGCCTGTGGAGTGACGCAAGAGAAACGGAGGAATTCGGCGTGGAGAGAGCGCCTCTCTGGTGTGCGGTTGTGGAGCCTTCGAGGCTTTCCATCGTCACTGTGTAAAATCACAGGAAGCCACGGTGACTGTGTGTGTGGGGGCGGGTGGTGAGCAGAGGTACATTCTCTCTACTGCTTCAACACCATGTATTTGAGCGGCCTGCTAATTCAAGTTTCTTTTAGGCTCTTAGAACTGGCAAATCAGCTGTAAAACATTCAATTTAGAGGCCATTTTCGTAGATAAGATACTTAACTCTATTTTATTTAAACTCATGACCTTTAGACTAATTGAAAAGCATCAGAAAAGCAGCCGCCTATGTAGTCACTAATAATGTCTTTGTGGAAATTACCGAGTTAAGTTTTGTGATTTCGACTGGCCTCCATGTAGTTTCAGCTTAATGTGTACAGTAACTCTTCTTCATAATTCAGTGTGTTTTGAATATTAACGATGTGTCTGCATTTCTGATATGCTCGTGAGAGACAACTGCTGGTCTGGTTTTTGTCTAGCCTAACCAAGACCGTGTCAAGTCACTGGCTGACCAGGGGGACAACGGCCCCAGGAATGAGCTGCTCTGACGGTGCTGTTCCTCTGCGGGCATTCCCTCCCTGCTCCCCAATTCCACCAGCCCTATCAGAACCCCGTATTCCTGCTTACACCTCCTGTAATATTGACTGTGTCGCCTTATTATTGAGGTTGGATCTCGCATTAGACTCTAAGACAATTAATACAACTGATGACAGTCAATAGACGCTGACCTATGTACGTGACAGATGATCTCATCTAATTCTCATAGTGACTATAAAATAGTATTACTTTTGTCCTTGTTTGATAGATGAGGAAGTTGAGTCTGTCATAGAACTGAAATGTAGACAAATCAGGACTTGGACCCAGGCAATTCAGCCCCAATGCCCACACTTTTAATCACTATGCTGTTCTGTTCCTACCAGTAACGTCGTACTGGAGAGAACCAAGGAATTCTTGGGTTCTTGTTTATTTTGTTAGACCTGGTGGACGGCATAGCCCGCCTGTAGCCCCCCCCCCCCCACACTGACCAGCGAGAATTACTGCTAGGTAGGATTCCATGTCACCGTGCTTCCTAACCTTACCATAACAATTAGGTCTTTGTCATAATTGACTTTACAACCTGCAGGCTGAAAAATAGGACACACATTGTGTGGAAGTTTGCTGTAAAACAGTGGGAAAGCTTAAACTAGTCAAGTGCTTAGTGCTTTACTTCTTACTTGTGGGTCAAAGAGAAAGGCTCTCATCTGTTCCACTGTATTGGTAACTCTTCTATTTATGAGTCTTTTAAAGGGTCCACGTCAGTCAATGTTGGGAGGCAAAGGAAACGTGGCTACTTTATTCCCTGCATTTGATCCTTCTCCTGAGCTTCCCCAGTGTGGGGGAAAGTGCATGGGATGCAGAGCTAGAGCCTTTGCCAATTAGCCATTTCAGTGTAAAGTGTTTCTCCGGGCAACTAGCCTGCTTGTAACAAACGCTCAGCCTCGATGCTTTCCTCCCCATGCCCCCATCTGCTTCTCTCCAAGGTGACAGCAGGGCTCCTGTGCCCTGCAGGTCAAGGGGACGACCTGAGACCCATGCACCAGCCCACTGTCCTTGCTAGTGTTCGGTCTGCGTGGATCTCTGGCCGGGGGCCTGGTCTCCGCCTTGCTTCCACATCCAGTGGTGGGAGCCTGGTTCCATTTGGCCTTCGAAGGTGTTTTGCTGGTGCCCGTTACTGAAGCCCATGGATTCCAGTCGTTTGCTTCTGACCTCCAAGTTCCCATACTCCTTTGCATCCCAAGACTGTACTCTCCCACTGGTCCCCTGTTAGGTCACAGAGACTCCTGGATCAGCTGTAAACACACGCAGGCCACAGGGGAGCCGTCAGCAGCCCTCAGGCTGTCTGCGTAGCCCCTCCTTCCCCAAACGCATCACCTTCACTCCGGTGTCGGGCAGAGTGGGCCGGGTGCCAGCTCAAATGTGGGGTCCCTCCCAGAGCCTCGCCTCTTCTTCAGCTGTGATTCCAGCCTCACAGCTTCCCTTCCTGTACGCTGCAGGAAAGAAAAAGGGGCAGGAAGCCTCAAGGCTCGGCCATGACAGGTAGAAGGGGCCACCTCTCCACACTGTATGTGAACTGTGCCTGCCTCCCCCAGGCTAAAGGATAGGAACCCCAAAGCAAGTAGGAGGAGGGATTTGCTGAATCTCATCATTATCCTCATCGCCATGTTACCCCAAACTCTGTGACTACCAAACAAACAAACAAACAAACAAAAAGTCACATGCACCAAGCTTTTTAGTATGGTGAAATTCTCATTAGGAATGAGAACTCCTGCACTCTTTTCTGAGTTTCATCCTTAATACAACAGACTCTGAATAAGCTAAGCTCCAAGAAGAAAACAGTTTCTGGATTCTGGTTTGTATATGTTTGACGCCTTTTTTTTAACTTCTGCAGAATTGTGAGAGATTGTAGGGAAGGCTCCAACACTCAGTAGAATGTTCAATGGCCTGAAATTCCTTTAATAGTTGAACCTTGCTTTGAAAACCATCTTGAGTGTCCCGAGAGGTCAAAGGATTTTTATAAACAGATTCCCTGGCAGGAGCCACGCTATGTGCTGGATATTTCAGGCTGATAATAAGGGCTGCCTGTGGGTCAGCGGGTCGCGTCCCAGCGGCGTCGGGTGAGATGGAGGGTTATCGCCTATGTCAGCCAGCCAGCCCGGGGAGCAGTTTCAAGCAGGCAAGATAATGGGATGGAATGCTGAAATGAGGGTTGAAATCTACTGCAAATTGTCACATGTGAGAACAATAACTTTTAAAAATAAATGCAGTCGCCTTTTGACATCAGTAGGCATATTTGGTAACTTTCAATGGGAGATATTTTAAGTGGATAGGTTGGGCAGTGTACAAAGTGAATCACTTCATTTTATGCTTAAATAGATAAAAGAAATACAAATTCTATCACACATGAGATTTTTGATTAATAAAAAGCTCCTGAGCAAAGAGGGAAACCTGTGTTTGGGTAGAAGTAATTTTTCCTCTTCTCTGTTATGATTACTGAATTAACATTACCTAATACTACTAACATTTCAACTTCTTAATTGCTGTTTTAAGTTTTGAATATAAAATTACTTCTACCCAAACACAGGTGCAATAATAGCAGGAATCTTCAAATCCCTTTGCTGTATTATGTTTCCAGGATAGTATCTTCATAAACCATTATTCATTAATGCCCTTTGTAAAGTCACACAATCTTTAAACGATTTTTGATTTAGTCTCTGTATTTCCCTGCAAAGTCATCTTACCAAACCTAAATGCACACACACTTAATGTTGAGAAAAAGGTTTGTGTATGTGTGTGTACTGAACCTCAAGAAAGTATCTATCTTTCCATGTAGACGTGAACTGACGGAAATAACCCACGTGTACTCCATCACGGCCCGGAGACGAGGATTTTCGGGGAGGGAGGGGTTTCGAGTACAGTGAAGTGTGTTGTGGTGGGGGTGAAGTGATGAAGCTCCTGACACTGTTGCACGCACAGTGTGTTTGTGGCTGTGGCACTTACTCCTACAGAAGGCAGGTCTTCAGGCACCACGGGTTTTTATGTGGGCGCAGGGGCACACACTCACGGTCCCAAGGCCCGCAGGGCTGCCGGCATCGGAAGCGAGTGACTCGGGAACCCGCAGTCAGCCGGCACAGGCCACTCACAGCTGGCTGCTGGCACTGGGCGGCGGCGAGGCCTCTCCCTTCAGTTGCAGTGGCCATCAGCCCGAGCTGGTTAATTTGGAGTATCTTACTCGAAAACGATTATATCGCCTGGTATTGCAAAAAAAAAAGGTGTTGTTGTATTGTTTTCTTAATTATGTAGATTATTCTTTTCTACACAAGTATTTAGATTATTATTAGTGTCTACCAGAAATGACAATTTATTCACTTATTAGAAGTATCGTTATTCTAATAGGCCAATGATTCTAAATTCTTAATTATTAATGCTGACTTATTTTAACTAGGAAAATGATGGTTTAAAGTGAAGATTTAAAATAATCATTTAGTTTTAGAATTAAAACATAATTGCTAATGTTATATGTGTGCACACATATCTCTAACCCTTTATCTATCGGTTTAGTCTAATTTGCATTTTGACAATTCTTTTAGAGAAGCAAAGGTGCTACTGTTAGGTGAAAGTGTGCTAAGATCACTTCCACATTACCTGAAGTCTCTCTTCATCACCACCTCACAGGACGCTGGCAGCTCAGAGGTTAGCATCTCCCCTTGGCCACGGAGGAGTCCTGCTAGGAAGGCTAATCCCCAACTGAAAGGAAAGCTTTGTGCTCTCCGCGGTTGATTCCTTCTGATTTTTTTTTTTTTGGCTCTTTATAAAACCCTTCTGGTTTAAAGGTGTATCTCACATTCACATCGAGATCTGTTTTTGAAAGAAAAACTGGTCTGAGTTCTCTAATTGTCTCCATTCCCTCACATATTCTCATTATGAAAATGTTCACTTCTCTCTTGCAGTTTTCCAGTGTTTTACGGCTTCGACTGTAATGACTCGCCGCGGTGCCATTTGTCATTCTCATTAGTCTGTCCCTGACACGGGCTGACACCCCTGTCGGAGCCACCAGGCTCACTCTACTTAAAACTGCCCAAGGGCCACCCTGAAGTTACAAGTAAGGACCATGGCGTCCTTGGATGTATGGTTCTAGGGTGAAGATTTTCCAAGAGAATAAAAGGGCCCGCTCCCTTATCCATGGGGCCTGTGTTCTGAGGCTCCCCGTGGATGCCTGAAACTGCGGGGAATACCAAACCGCAGGTACACACACGCACCTGTTACAAAGTTGAATTTACAAATTGGGCACAGTGAGAGGTTGATGACAAGGACTAATAATAAAATAGGAACAACGATACCAACGCACTGTAATAAAACCTGTGTGAATGCGCTCTCTCTCACATCCTGTCCTGTTATCTGCCGTCCTGTACTCACCCTGTTTCCTGTGATAATGTGTGATGACACAGTGCCTAGTGAGGAGCTGAAAGGAGAAGAATGACGTGGGCGTTGTGACGTAGAATGCTAGGCGGGTGACATACACACAAGCACTCAGAACCGCCGACGGTCCACCTGACAAAGGGGTGATCCGCGCCCACCTAGGCAGGTGGGCTCGAGGTTTCATCACGCTACTCACACTGGGGTGCGACCTAAAATTTGTGAATTGTTTACTTCTGGAACTTTCCTGTAATATTTTTGGGCCATGGTTGACCGTGGGTGACTGAAACTTGCAGAAAGGGAACCGGTGGACCGGGGAGATTCAGGCCAGTCCCCGAACGCAGGAAACATTTGTCTCAGTGTGCTGTCTTTGGCGTAGTCCCCGTCTGGGGAGTAGCAGGCTGTGAATAGCACCGCTGAGGTTCCAGCGCAGCTCTGGATTGCCTTTGTGACCTGGGGCCTGGGCCCTCAGCCGGTGAGTCTCACTCTTCACGTATTTGGGAACAGAATCCGCTCACTTGGGCCACCTTGCCTGCGAAAACACCTTACCCGTAGGTAAGAGCTAGAAAGTGCGGCAGTGTCATTCTCGTTCATGACAATAATATTTCTACTAATTATATTAATTCTTGATGGTCTTGGGTGGTCATCATCACACTTCTCATTGTTGGTTCATCTCTGCTCCATCCCTCCAGGGAGGATTAAAAATTGCTTAATAAAAGTAGAGACAATTTGGAACCCCTCACCTTGACACATGGGTGAAAAACAGCATCAGATTCGCCCACGGAGTTCCCTCCACTACGTTCTGTCACTTGCTAACATGAAGGCTGTGTGTAGACGCTGCTGCGGTGGTCCTGATAAGAGGGGGTTTTCCCCTCAAAGTCCTGCCCGTATGAGCTCGGCTGAAAATAGCAAGACTGTTGGTCAATTCATGGGTCTATTGGAAAATGATGGAAACTATATCCCTTTTTATAATGCTATTAGATCCTATAAAATTTCAAATGCTGAGGCATTTTCTTAGTTGGAAAACCGACTTATAGTGTACAAACTTAGTAATTGAGTAGGACAGGTTTTGAAACATCAGGAGAGTCCACTGTCCACAGACATGGATCGTCTTCCTTCCAGAGTGTTCCTCCCAGGAGGACACTGTCTGAAGCTGAGACTCCGGGTCAGTGAGGACTATCCGTGGTGAGCTTTTCCTGGCGTTCACGTCTTCCCAGGCCCACATCAGCCTCCTGCACGGAGCTGTTACTTTTCAGCTTCTTGAAGCCAGTGAGGAGGATTCTCCCTAGTGCGCTGTACAAGTCCATATTTTACTTTAACAGAAATCTAGACAATGAAGTTAAGATACGAAGTACCACACGCATGACTTACTGACATTTTTATTCTTAAAAAAAAAAAGTTGGAATTAAACAGTTTCCTTAACTTAAAACGATCGTGGCACCAAAAAGATTAGTTCAAGGTAACAATGCAACTACAGTTACCCCTATTCCCATGTACCACATACAAGACGGTGAATTTAAACATCACTCTCTATACACAGTATTGTATCAAATGGGGCAGCTTTTGGTGCAGAACAGTGAGCAGTTACTGCCTGAGGAGCTAGAGAGGGAGTCGCCTTGGCCTGCGGGGATCCGATCAGAGAGCGCTCGGAATGCATTTCTCATTAGGTTTAATTCTGTGCTCGGCGCAGAGCGGTGGGTGGCTCTGGGATGGGGAGCCCGACATGGGAACAGCAGCAAGTCGGGTGTGGCAGGTGGGCGATGATGGATTGGAGCAGGGAGAGGGAAACTGCAGACGACTCCCTTCTCAGAGGTGCTTTCTGTCCCCTTCTTCCTCTCCAATCGGGTAGCCGCTTTGTTCCCTTTAATCTGATAAATGATATCCTTCTATGCGACCCGAATTGTCATTTCTTTTGCATTTGCCTTAAAAGTAATTCTAAAGTAATTTTTTCACTTTTTTGTATGTTGCTTTAGAAGTAATTCTAATGTTATTTTCTTGGACGTTTTCCTTCCCCATATAGATTGTGCCTTTTGTGAATTGTGACCATTCTGTAATATTATGTGTGAGAATAGATGACACAGGAAATATTTAATTCATTCTCCCGACTGTCTTGTAACAGAACTTTTTCACCAATTTATAAAGCTCAGATACTCTTGTTTGAAATACTTTTGGAGATTCTTGCTTCTTCTGTGTAGGGTGAAAAGGTAAATATTTCATTCATTCATTTTTAACAGCTCTTCATGCAAATCAGTTACTGCTAAACATTCACCGTGTTATTTTCTGAGGCTTGTTGTTTCACGAAGATAACTGTGCAGACGAGCAACTCTAAGTTTTCTTCCACCTCTTTGCTTTCCTCCCCTTACTTCCTACCCCCAGGGTTCAAAGTCCTATTTTCAAGCCCATTTTTGTTGAGCTGTTTTCCTTAATATCTGTCACATGCATTCGACTGACACGTTTGTTGAATGTACCAGGGGGCCTTCACCGCAGAGCCTACTAAACTGTGAAGGCTTGTTTCTCTCTTCAAAGAAAGGGAGTCAAATTAATAATGGTCCTTCAGAAGCAGGAGACTTCTGGGCCCTGACAACTGGCAGGGCGTCTGCGGCCAGGCTTGCCTCCCGCCCGCAGCCCTGGCAGGTCTGACGGGCCAGGCCTCACGGAGCTGAAAGGCTTTCCTGTGAGTGGCAGCCGGCCACCCTGCGAGTTTGTCAGGGTGGACCCCGAAGCAGCACAGAATGTGACTGGGAGCGGGGGCCAAGGTGAAAGCCAAGGGCCGTCCTCCAGGGAGAGCAGGAGGATGGTGGTGCGGTGCACCTCCATGGAGACCCGGCCCGCGTCAGCTCCCACGAGGCTGCCTCGCCCTTGAGAACGCAAGCAGAGGTCATCCACCCCGAGCGGCCTCTTTCCTGATCCCAGGGGACCCCGGTGCTCCAGACGCCCGCACCTGATTTGGGGTGGGATGCAGGGGTCCAGGAATAGCAAAGTGACAATGCCATATTACAAGGGTGACGGTTCTGTTTCTCTTTTGAGGGAAATTCTAAAATTGGTATTAACAAATCAGTGATAGAAAGAATAAGAAAGTGCTTTTCATGGATCTAACAAAATGGAAAAAACAGATATTTTATCGTTGGTATCATTTAGCCAGATGTCCCACATATTGGCACTTGTGGACCTTAGAATTCTGATGGCGCTCATACTGCTGTCACTACGTTTGCACCTCTCACTTCTGCATTCCCATTGTCCGAGGCTGGTAACTTCGCCGTAATCAGCAGCAGCGAAAACTAAGAGTCCTGTGGGCCTGTAACATCGTAGTTTGTTTCGCCGCCTGGAAACGGCAGAAACTGACCTGAACATTACGTTACGTTACCCAGGGTCCGCCCGTGCCTCCCTGGCTTTGAGTATATTTTTTCTTATTTAATAATCTGTGTGATAAATACGCAGATAATGAAAAGAAATATCCCTACTTTACTTTATTAGCATTGTAGTCACTACTGATGCAGTAACATTCACAAGTGAATCGGAAGAATTCAGGGCGTGTAGTGTGATGTCTAAGATCATCATCAGTAAATATTGGCTAATTACAGAAACGCCCGTCTCCATTGTTTTAATCAATAACAGGAATCAGATTGAGGAGCTGTGTTTCTTGTGACGAACAGACTGCCAGCTCCCTATCTGTTCCTGTGGCAGAGAAGCTACCTTTTCTAACAAATAAACTTTACCAGGTGAATACTTCATTGTGCATTCAGAGATATCGGAATTTGTATTCTTTGTGATTCCTTTCTAAAACACTTCTGGAATAACTGGAAGGCATATTTTGGGGAGCATTAATGACTACCAGCCTTGATTGTTTACTTCAAATTAACAGTTTGATCTGATGTTTAGAATTGCTTCACTGTATTTTTATAAAGATTATTATTGTACCCTGAATTGTAAAATTTTTAGAAAGAATTCTTTCTGTGCGAATGTCTCCAGACACTTTCTAATACTGTGAGGTCTCCACTACTAAGCATTCGCAGTAAGTACGTGTGTTCAGGTCTGAAATCCACTGGACCTCCAGTATGGTGCCACTTCCCACAGGCAGAGCACTGTACTGAGGCCACTCGGTCGGACTGTCTGTCTGGGTGTCTGCCACTGGAGTGGCAAACGGTTCCCCTGTCAGAACACTGTACTCCTGAGGCAGACCAGTGACACTGACCCTGAGACCTTCGTGCTTAACTTTGTTTTTTTTTTTTAATTCTAAATCATATCTGTTTACATATCTCTAAAAGTACAACAAAAATTGGCTTGAAACCGCAGTAAAGGATATTTGCTTGTATTCTTTTTAAAAAGGGCCATGTCCTAGGTAAATCATGTAAAGTCATTTAAATATCTCCATTTGTAACTGTAAATCTTTCGTGAGTTATTTGCCGCAATTGCATCGAGCTTATACTTTATCTGTGTACATGATGTCTGAGAAATACCTACTATGATTATTTCTGACTAGATTGAAGGCTTACATTTGTATTGTGGTAAAAATTAGTTATAAATCCTGTTTTATTGTATTCAGCTGCATTGTTTTCATCAGGCAATTTATCACATGGGCGTATGTGAAATTTCTTCATTTATTCAATTTCAGATTACGCATTTCAAGCCAGAGCAAGACTTTAAACATTTTTCCATAAGTATGGCTTCAGGTAAACAAGCAATTTTAGCCCCGAAAATAGCTTCTGCTTCTGTCAACACGTTGTTTATTCTTTCTCTGAGATAAAAAGTTCAGCTTTCTGATGTTTGTCCCGAGATAAAGTCAGTAAACAAGATTAATACAGTGTGGAAAAGGTTGTCAGCAGCCCCTGCAAAGGAAATCAGTTGCCTGAACACAGAGCAGACTGTAAACTGAATAAAAGTGTCAGGTCCACCCCGAGATAATGTGATCACGAACCTCTAACAAAGCGTGACATGGGCACAGTTGGCTTTGCTGGGAGCCGCCGCGGAGAAAATGGATTACCGGGTCCCAGGGATGCCCGCCGGACAGGCGGGGAGGCTGCGTCTGCAAGGCGGGGGCCGGGGGCTGCCCCGGAGCGGAGCCGCATGTTGACCTGTGGTGCTCAGACCACAGGGTCGTCATTCATGTCACTGCCCGTGCACACGGGCAGTGTTTCCATTTCTCGGGGTGCCCGACAGCACGCTGGCACCCTGGTACCCGAACGATACGAGGAGTACTCGTATCATTTTTGAAACATTAGTTGCCCGCCCCCCGTGTCCTTCTGCCTCATGGTGCCTTTTTAGAACTCTGTGCTCTAGACGGCACTTCTGCAATTACAGGAGGACTTTGTTTTCATCACGACAGAGCATGGCAAGGCCTTTGGTGCCAGTTTCCGTCTGGTTGAGGGTTACAGTACGTTTGTTTTGCGTGGCGCTGCCTGCGTTCTCTCGGGCAGTCTCCGATAAGACGGGAGAGTTGTACATCCTTTTTTGATGGGAGTAGGCTTCGTTCTGAAATTCGTTTTGAAACTTTAATTCATTATCAGGTTTGTCATTTCCATTTAGAAATACAGAAATAAAGTCTTGTTCTTTTAGGTGAAATCACAGTTCCTCACTTTATGGGAAAACTATAGGAAGGCCTGGTGTTCTCACTTCCTTAAGTGTTTTTGTATGCAGGTGGGAGGGGGTGTGCAGGGCGGAGGGGAAGAAAGGGGGGGAAATGGGACAACTGTAAAAGCACAATCAATAAAATAAATTAAAAAACAAATGCATGCATTATAATGTATATTGTTTACTGCTAGGAATGAATTATAAACACATTAGGTCTTGGAAATATCACTTGCTCTCTGAAACTGGGCTTAGATTTTGAGATTCAGTATTGTAGTCTCCATTTCAGAGTGGATGTCCTCAAACGGAAATGTCTCTGTGATTCGCTCTCTTTCTGGAAGCTCTCTGGCTCATGTTTTGTTTTTGCCCTCCCTCCAGGGGACCACCCCTGGCCCCGTCAGCCACAAGAGGATGGTCCACTTCTCCCCAGATTGCTACCACGAGTGAGTACACGCTGACTTCCCATTTAGCTTGTTGGGCTTTGGTCCATGTCCTGCTTTTGGGCATTCGGTCGCTACTGCCAGTACAAGTGGTTTAATTTGTATCCAGTTTGAGAAAGAGTGAATATTACAGGCCAGTGACTGTTTTACAGGAACCATTTCCAGGAGTCCCCCATGGCAGAAATTGAAATAAAGGTTGTTAAATACTGTCGTTCTTTTGTTTGTGATATGCTACTAAAATTCCAAAAATTAAGTCATTGAGCTTTGACTCTGATGAATTCTCGGGTAAATTTCTAGGTGCTAATGCTATTTCCAAGTACGTCTTTGTTTGGAAAAGCTTAGACACGTGACATATTTTGGCTCAATACTATGTCTCCTGCGAAGTTGGTTGAACTAGCAAAAGGCCATCAAGTATAGAAAGACTTGAATGAATTACTGCTCGAATGTTTCCTGGCAGGCAATCATATTAGGATCCATTAGATCCTACTTTTAAAATTCCTTTCTTAACAATTATAAAGCAAAGATTATAGTTCAGATATAGCCTGTTTTATATAGATTGACATAAGTATAATTTATATAATATAAAATGCTATTTATATACCTATTATGTTATATAGATATTCATTTTAATAGCTAATTCCCCACATTTTTATTATTCTATAAGACCTCCTCTCTATTGTTCCTTGAACAGAATGGGGAAAAAAGCAGAGTAAGGCATTTATTATCTCAGAATGGCAACCAGAAGGCTTGCGTATTTTCTTCCCAATTGTCTGTTCTGACAAGAAACGACAACTGCGGCAGGCAGATTCAGAGTTGTGTCTAAACTGCAGACTGCACATGGCAATGGCCGTCAGAGCTCTGAGGGCAGACGGGGCTCGCTGTCCCCACGGCAACCCCAGGCCCGCAGCGCCTGGTCGGAGTGCGCAGTTGCCCAGTGAGTGAGACAGGGCAGCGTGGCTTTAAAACGGGACACCACGGACGAAGTCGGCTGACTGCCGCTCCTCAAATTAGCTGGCACAACCTTCGCTGTGCTCTCCTGACTTCCCTTCCACACCAGTCTCCCCAGTGGTGCCCCTCAAATAAGAGTCTCGGGGTGGGGGGGCTCAGAGGTCACTGGCTTTGGAGTTTCCTCAGTGACCCATGTGCTTTATTACCGTTCCCTCGACACACGGGACTGAAGGGGACTCACGTGCTGACCCCGCATCCTGCAAGTTCCG
>PVKM010037921.1:0-14301 GCA_004027735.1 Carollia perspicillata | reverse complement strand
TCCTATAGTAAGTCATACCAGCTTCTTTACCTGGTGGTGATAAGGCAACATTCTCCTCTTGAGACCTAGTTTGCAGAACTCACAAAAAGTCAGTTCTCCCACATTCTAATGGTAAAAACAAATGTCTAGAGGTCAGAAAATAGACTCCACCACAATGAAACAAGCTGTAAAAGTATTTGCAGCCATATTTAATTAATCACAGCCTCCTTAAAAAAGCTGATCAAGCTATATCATAGTGAGAAGTAGCAAAGTTCTTCCCTGACACTCAGTGCAATCCCACCCTAGCTCATTATCTATATAACGCTGTTGAATTTTGTTTGCTCCTCTTGATGTTAATCTATTTGTGCATTGAATAAGCAAGTTTTCAAGATTATTTGTGAGACAGGCACAGTGCCAGTTTTCTAAATTCACATTAGTTTATCAAGTTATTATAAGAATCTATCTGATTTCATCATTCCCCTCTACCTTCATTTAAAGAAGAAATCACTGAATCTCAGGAAGTTGAAGAAATTTGCATCAGTATGCAGTCACCACATGGCAGTCTTCCACTTTAGTAGTTTATTTATCATTGCCACTTAATATGCCACATTGCAGTTCTCCATTTACCTGCCTACCTCCCCTAAAGATTGTGATCTCCCTGAGGGCAAGACTGTGTATTTCTTCTTAGTGCATTACCAGTGCATTGAATGCTGCTAGAGATGATTTGCAAGTTCTCAGTAAATGTTGGATGGAGAGCTGAATCAGCCTCCAAACTGTGGACATTATGTCCTTTCCTGATGAGTGTCTTCAGTTTATGTTACTAGAGCCCATGTGGCTGAGAATATCATTGGACATAATCAACATTTATCAAAAACATATTAGATCCTGGAAATTGTTAGTAATTTTTTTAAACTATCCTTTTTAAAAATTATTTATTTATTTATTTTTAGAGAGAAGGGGAGGGAGGGAGAGAAAGAGGGTGAGAAACATTAATATGTGGTTGCCTCTCACCAGACCCCCACTGGGGACCTGGCCAGCAACCCAGGCATGTGCCCTGACTGGGAATGAAACCAGTGACCCTTTGATTTGCAGCCCATGCTCAATCCACTAAGCTACACCAGGCAGGGCTGTTAGTAATTTTTTTATGTATTTATTTCATGTATTCTCACCATTCATGAGATAGGTACTGTCATTTGATTTTACATATGAGGAGCCAAGGAGTTAGATAAGATAATTACATTGCTCAAGATGATACATCTGCTAGGAGACAGATCAGAACTTGAACTCAGGACTGTCTGAATCCTAAGGTCATATGCTTCATGGCTGAATTATCCAATTCACTTGACTCTGTTGCTTTTCTGCATTCTTTTCTGAAAGAAAAGTTTACAAGTTCATGTGAAAGGAAACTAACTTGTAAAGTTTACAAGTTCATGTGAAAGGAAACTAACATGAAACTAACTAAAACCTCCCCATTCTCTACTGAATAAGGTAGAAAGAAACTCAAAACTCTGTGTTCTGGCTCCAAATCACCTTTCTGGCCTTACTTCCTACTCAGCACATCTATAGATTCAATATTCTGACAACATTACTTACCCTTCTGTGATGTGGCTACTGTGACCATATCTCTTTGCCTTTGCTGATAATGTTCCCTCTATTTGTCACACATTGAAAGTATTCTTAGTCTACATGACTAGCCAAAGTGACTCTCTTCTTTGGTAAAAACATTTAAAAAAATTCTTTACTTGCCATTAACCACCTATTGTCAATGTTTCTCCAGCAAATAATGTATATTTTTGTCTAACCTGATTCCACCCCAGTTCACTATTTGCATGACTGTCTTCCACTACAGTGTAAACTTCTTTAATCTCTTTTTTTCAATAGGTGTGATGTGTCTGCTAGGTCGCAGGCACTATCTTATAGCCTAGGACTGTAGAAGTAACTAAGATGTCAACCCTACTCTCAGGAAACTTCAGCACAAAGAAGCCATTAGTATTTTTTAGACTCAGTTATCAAAACAGCAAAAAGAGTCAATAATATAGAGTTTCTGTGAAAATTAAATATATAATAAATGCCTATAATAAGAGCTCTATATATTTTAGTATTCTAAACTTCACCCTAACTTAATTCCAGAAAGAATGTCCCAATTCAAAACACACTGTTGGGCTGTAGACTGGTGGTTCAAGTTTGTTGGGGTGTCATCCCATACACCAAAAGGTTGTGGGTTTGATCCCTGGTCAGGGCACATACAGGAGGCAATTGATGGATGTTTCTCTCTCTCTCTCTCTCTCTCTCTTTCTCTCTCTCTCTCTCTCTCCCCCCGCACACACTCTTCCCTCCTCCCTCCCTCCCTCTCCATCTATCTTCCTCTCCCTTCCTATCTCTCTAAAATTGATAAACATATCCTTTGGTGAGGATTTAAAAATTACATTGTTGGATGGATGGATGGATGAGTGAATGAATAAGGCAAGACAAGTGGAGTAAAATTCCAGGCCACAAGGCAAGAGAGCATTAAGTCCCTTCTTAGGGGCTCTGAGCCACCAAAGCCCTGAAAAATATCCTCTCCTGCTACCCTAAATCCCTCCCCAAAGACCCTGTCACCGGCTCCTCCCCTTCACAGGGGGCCCAAACAGCTTGTTTTTCTCCTCTTTGTGTGTTGGGAATATGTGATTTTACTGTCAGCATGATGTTTCTAATGAAAGGCAAATGGTGTCCAATGTGACTTGGAAAAAAAATGTACAAACAACAACAAAATTATATGTTCTTTTTTCCTGTAGTGTTCACTGGGAGAATATGTGACTTGTTTGCTGTCAATACGGCTTATAATGACATGGTGCACAGAAGCACTGCCAAATGTGTGCGGCACTCATTATACACATGTATTAAATGTAATGTGATACGAGTTTGGCGGCAGAGCAGATGAGAGCTGCCCTGGGGCTAATTTGGAGTTACAGCACCTCTTCCCATGGATGATTAAGGGGGAAAGGGGAAGTGGGCAGTAGCATGGGTGTGTAGCAGGATGTCTAGAATTTTCAGGACTGATTCTGGGCTAGGCCGAAAGAAAAATCTTAAGAGTTCAAAGCATCCCAAATATATATAAAAATATATAATATATATTATATATATTTTTAGCAGCAATAATAAAAATTATTATTAACCAATTCTTGAATCCAAACTAAATTCTAGACTTGTAAAAGTTCCTGGAAATAAGATGCTTCACCAGCCTTAAAGAAGTTCTCAAGCTACTAGTACAAAGAGAAGTAGAGAGAGAATGACAGTATGCTCTGATAAATGCACTAATAGCTATGGGCTAAGGTTAGTATAGAATTACATAAGAGAATAACTAAACCAGCCTAGTGTTACTTCCTCTGAGACGTTTTCTCTGATCCCTCATATATGACCAGGTCATCCTGCTATATGCTCTCATCACACCCTGGGCTTTTCCTTCATGGCATTTGGTCATGGTCTAAAGTTAGTTGTGTGTGTGATAATTTCATCAGTGTCTCTCTGGCTTCTAGACCGTAAGCTCCATGAGGGCAGGACCTCACTGGTTGTGCTTACCTTATATCTCCAGCACCTGGCACAGTCTCTGGCACTTTGTTCATACTCCAATAATATTTACAGTTGAATAAATGGATAATAGGATACTGTTGTATATGAGAATAATCTTGAAGGGAATGGAAGAAGTAAGCCATATAAATGGGTGAGAGTAAAGGTGAGCCAAAGGTAGGGGCATGCAGCATATACAGAGGTATGTAAAGCTACAGGAGTGAGAAAGTGCAGAATAACATTGAGAGAAAAGCAGTAAGAATGAACAGTTGGGATTCTTACCTGTATCATTCACATTTTCTCCAGCAAGGCAAAAAATTACATGACAGGTTAAATCTCACTGGTAGTGTCTGTGAGAAAATACACAGGAAACACTGGACTCTTGATGCAAATATAATTTGGGAGGTAGATGGAGGTGAGCTAGACAGAAAAGGCACTAGCATGGCTGTTGAATCAAACCATGTTCAAAGAAGAGTGTAGCTAAAGAATGTTTAAAAAATTCTTCTCTTATGGTGAGATGATAATAGGAAGGGGCATATCCATTGCCCAATTGATGAAGCTTATTGAAGGACATGGCACCAATGAAACCAAATTGTTATGAATGAAATGGGATTATTAAACACACATTCCTACCCTTGGAAAAATAAGGGGGAATAACATTAACAATGACTAATTTTTTTGATTAGTCATTATATACCATCAAGGTATGGTGATAATTAGCTTCCATTCCATTAACTATTGAATGTGCAATAACATTCAATATTCACAACACCATAAGGTAGGTACTATAAAAGTCCCACTTAAAGATGACATAAGTAGAAGGAGACCTAGTGAGGTTAAGTAACTTGCTCAAGGTCATCTAACTAAGCAGAGGCATAGCCATGATTAAACTGAGATCATTTGACTTCTGAATCCACTTACTTAACTACCATGTTGCTGAACCAGGCTTTAAGAGCCATGACAGACTGAGTCTCTCATTGTCTGGATTTGGTTTTAAGCACTCTTGGCTCCTTCATCATATGAACTCAACATTGAGTAACAAACTTGCCTTGCCCACTTATTGGCCTTTCAGTAAAATGAATTGGGTCCCAGTGCCAGTTCTTTATGGTCTTTTGACGTGCTTGCTCTCATAATAATTCTCATGGATTTGGAGATTTGCAAATGTTTTAGGAAATGATTCCTAGAAATATTCAGCACAATAGGAGGGTGAGGGATTTGGTTGACCAGAGATGGTGCTGGGGGGTGGGTGAGCCGGATAATGGGAAGTCTGATGTGTCACAAGGGAGCTGACCCAATGGACACTTTCAAAAAGGAGGAAATTGAAAACTTCAAAGGTTAAGGGCTTTCCATAGTACTTTGTAAAAACTATGTATATATACATATGTATATACACACATATGTAACGTAAATATGCACACTTAATATGTGTAATATGTCTGCACATACAAGGGTGGCAAAAATAGGCTAATAGTTGTAATACAAATAAGTAATACAATAATAATAAATAATAATATAAGAATAAACTGTGTTTTGTGTGCTCACAACTGTAAACATATTTTGCCCACCCTAATATTATATATACACACACATGCTATATACATATTAATATATTTTCATAATTAATGATAAATACATAGAGATATTTACCTTGAATTACATCAGCTAACATTTATTGAACTCTTACATACCTTCTATGCTATGCCTTCTCAAGCATTATGTCATTTAATCTTCAAAACAACCTCAGGAAGTAAGGTTATTATTTTTATTTTTTCAATGAGGAAAACAGGACTCAGAGAAGTTAGGCCACTTGCCAAGGCCACGATGTCACTTACTAGCTAAGCCCATATTTCCTCATCTGTTCAGCTCCTCTGGGCATGTTCCATTAACTGCCATGTGATTCTGTCTCTCTTGCCTGCCTCTACCTGTTTAGATAGCTCTGCAAACAGGTTTCTCTGTGAACTGGCTCCGCTATGAACTTCTGAAGGTCAAAGCTGGAGTCCATTCATCTGTCTCCATGGCTTAGCCCTGGCCCATGTCATCACCTTGAATGTTGGTGGAGTAAGTGAAGGAATGCATTGCCTCAGTATACTGGTATGTTAAATGATGGAGCTGGACTAGAACCAGGCTCCCTAAGCAGAGCATGAAGGATCTCTGTTCACCTTCCAAACTTCTCTGTTCTCTGAAATCTAACATTTACAGCCAGTTCCTTTTTTTTGAGTGAGTCACCAGATGCTGTCCTGGGCATCTTTTCACAGTAGTTTCTTAATATTTAACATGGGCATGGATTTCTCTTTTTGTGTTTGCTTCTGTCTCTTACTGGCCCATGGGCTCCTCAGGAGCTAAAAGGAGATAAAGGGATTTATATCTGTTGAGCTCATAAAGCATGCCAAGTGCCACATCAAGGCCATCATGTGCATGAATTTATTTATCTTCATGACAATTCTTAGAAACAGTTATTTTCTGCTTTTAGAGGGGAGCCAATTTGAGCTCAGAGGGTAATATGATCTGAGTGCTAATACACAGCAATCAAGACAGAACTGGCATTTAAACCTGGGTCTTTCTGATGCCAACCCATGAGGTGGACACTGACTTTCTCACCTTAGCCTAATCGCCACATGGCCTGGGCTTCCCCTGCCAGAGACACCAGCCCTCCCTCCTCTCCTATGTGCTCCCCCTGTATCAGGACCCAATGGCAGTGAGCCCGGCAGCATGGAGGGCTACAGCAAACATTCTCTCTGGCATCTCATAATGCGGCTCAAGGTATGCCAGCAAGAGGAAGAACAGTTGGTGAACAGTTGGCGAATGGATATTTTTATGCAAGGGTTGCCTAGAGAAAGGAGGGGAAAGAGTGAAAAACTGTTTATAAAAAAGCCACAATTGATAAGGTCTTTGTTAGCTTTTTGGATTTAGATTTTCAAGTCCATTGCTTTGCATTTGAAAAGGAACAGAAAGGTCCCTGAGGAGCCAAGCTCCCCAGCTTCCAAAATGTGAAGGCATTTAAGAAACCTGTCCAAGGCTGAGTGTGTTGAGTATTTTAATTATTTCAGCAAGGAGCTCAAAGATGCTCCAAATTCCTGTGGACAGCTTCTCTCCTGGATCGTTTATATTGTGGCTTATCCATGTGCTATCTTAAGAGTTATAGGATGAGAAAGAGGAAAGAAAGGAAAAGAGAGCACCATGAATACCATATCTGGGGGAGTTGTAGTCACTTTAATCCCTTGCCTACCATTTTGTGTCTTTCTCTGCACCTCAATGTTCTCATCTGTAAAATGGGTATAATTGTATCCATCATAGTGTGTTATTGTGAGGATGTAAAATACACCCTTGAAACCTTAAAAATTTTGAAATAAGAATATCGGTTCTTTTTAGAGCACTATTTTAAAATAAGAATATCGGTTCTTTTTAGAGCACTATTTTAAAAATAAGGCCTCCATTTCCCTACCTCCTTTTATTCATAAATTTATTCTGCTTGCAATTATAATACTTATTATAATAATAGCTGTAATTTTTCCAGTGCTTAGAATATGCCAGAACCATATTTTGATATATTTGATGCTTGTAATGGCTCTGCGAGGAAGGTCCATTCTTCAACTGAAGTGGGAACTCAGAAAGGTTCGGTAGCATAGCCCAGGTCAGTAAGAAAATTCCTGGACACTCAAAAACACTGGAGTGTACAGGTTAGTCTGGAGTGTGAGCACTAACCACTCTTCCATGTTCCAGGAGCCCCAGAGTCACCCAGAGAGCAGACAGACAGATAGGTATTCTGTTATAGCTTGAATTGTATCTTCCCCTTCCCCATACATGTTGAAGTCCTAATTCCCAGTACCTCAGAATGTGACCTTACTTGGAGATGGATTTCACAGAGCAATTGAATTAAAATGAGGCCACATTAGAGTGTGCTCTAATTCAGTGTGACTTATAAAAAGCGGGTATTTGGATATACACATATATAGGAAGAAAAGAGACACAGGAAGACAGCCCTCCAACAGCCAAGGAGAGAGTCCTAGAACAGATTTTTCCCCAGAGACCCCAGAAGGAATCAACCCTGCTATCACTTGATTTCAGACTTCTAGTCTCCAGAACTTTGAGACAATAAAATTCTGCTGTTTAAGCCAGCAAGCCAGTGGGTGACACTTTCTTGTGGTAGTCCTAGCAAACTCATGTATATTCTGGACCCCTTTTCTGGATGAGGCATCAGAAGAGGAAGAAACCAAGGTGACTTGCTCCAGTTGGTAAGTGGGAATGCTGAGATGTATGGAAGGGGGGATGTACCCCATTCCCCTTTCCACTCCTGCACATGGACTGCTGGAAAGAAACTTCACTGGGGGCTGGAATTTCTCTTGCCTTTGTTTACTATTGTGGGCCCAGCATTTATGAGGTCTGTCCAGAAAGAGTCCAGCCATTATTAACATAATGAGAACAGTTTGCGCAACATCAATGTGATCTGGCAGCCAAGGAGAGTGGACTGGAATATGCATGTGTGAACAGTGGTGACTTCACTGTACTAGTCAGTGTGGGCAGGAGATGACATTGAGTGAGCATGTGTATTATATGGCCATTGCATTATAAATGACTGAGTGAGCAGAGCAATGGATCTGTATCAAAGTTTGCATTAAGCTTGAATATTCCTGCATGGAAACTATTTGGATGATTCAGAAGGTTGCAGTTATGGGCAACTGGTGATTGGCAGCTTCATCATGACAATGTGCCTGCTCATGCATCATGTCTCTTGCAGAGTTTTTCGGTGAAACATCAAATCACCCAGGTGACTCAGCCCCTCAACAGCCCAGATTTGGTGCCCTGCAACTTCTAGCTTTTCCAAAATCACCTTTGAAAGGGAAGAGATTTCAGACCATTGATGACATTCAGAAAAATATGGTGATTGGGAGACATGTGTGAGGTTCCAAGGTGCCTACTTTGAAAGGGAATGAGGCATCATTGTCCTGTGTACAATGTTTTTTGTATCTTGTATCATCTTCAGTAAATATCTCTATTTTTTATACTGCATGGCTGGATACCTTCTAGACAGACCTCGTATATCATGTCATAAACTAAAACTTGTTAAAACAGTGAATGAATACTTTTCTACCAACTTATCTAGAGCATCACCACTAGGGTAAGTGTTTTTTGGCTAAAAACAACCAAAAACAAAGGTGGGGGGATCACATGGAACAAGAGGTTCAACAAATCATAGTAGTCGTTATAATGAAGTGTTTCATATCTTTTATCAGATACTTTTTAATCAGACACAATTATGAACAAGTTTTCAAACAAACTCATTGGAAGTCTTATTATGCAGATTGGTACAAAACTCCAAGGCCCTAATTCTTACTTATATTTGGAAGCCATTGACTCACTTACCTTCCTTCCTATCTGGTTTCTGCCTATAGAGTAGTGCAATTAGATGTTTTCTTTTCTGCCTCATCTACCATTCTTGGTTTTTCTTTACTGATTTTCTCTCTCTTTTTTTTTTTTTCAGAAAAGCATTCTGCTTTTCTCTGTCTAGACTCACTCCTTTAGTAGCCCCATTCTGTCTTGTGGCTTTAAATTCTATGTTTATAATACCCAAATTTATATCACCTGCCTAGACTTCTACACTGAACTCCAGACTTGTATATCCAAGTAACTACTTAACATTTTCTCTTATCTGTTTTGGTCAAACTTCATCTAAGTGAGGCTTACCTCATTTTTTATGGTTACACAAAGATAAACACACTGCAATCTCTTTATCCTGTCTGTTTTTCTGAACTTCATTGTATGCTGGGTATATTCTCTCAACTAAGTCGTCTCTCAACCATTCTCTACTCTGTACCCTCCCCAGGAGACTGACCTATATAAAATGCATCAGTGGGCTCTGGTGCCCTAAGGATGAAGTGGGGAGGGAGGAGAGTGAGGCCAGGGTATGTTTTTTTGTTGTTACCTCCCTGTGAGGTCACCTTGGACTGTCTGCGTCTCAAATGTTACTAACCCTTTAGTGGGGACTACTCTACAGAACTCCCTCTCATTTAGTGTTCTGATACGGCTTTCTCCCAATTCTTCCATTCCAGCCAGGGGTATTATCCTCTGCTATTATTAGATCTGAGTTACTGCCCCATCCATTAAGGTTTCCTGCCCTTTGCCTGTACCTCTATTAGTAGTCCTTAAGTTGTTCTCATTTAAATGTTTAACAAGTTTCTTGCTGGGACCTTGACAGACACACCTGATGATGTATAAATGTTCTCCTGTTTTATAACATTTTATCTGTGGTGATCTGATATATTTCCTTCCTTTAATATAATAGATTTTTTTCTTGTCAGCCAAACTGACCCATCTAGTAATCTTGAATTAGACGATGGTCAAGTGCTTTAACTTCCTGGCATTTCTCTGTCCACCAGATCTTACACATTTTTTATGGGAGTTATATGACTAATATAGATTGATGCATAGTAGGCACATAGCAAATACTAATTAATAATTCCTTTTTCTTCACCTTGGTGCATGTTTTTCTAGTTTCTTTTTCCTGCTTCATTTTGATTAATGTGATACCTTAATCTTCAGTGGAGCTTGCGGAGTAGCACAGTGTGTAATTTGCAGTTGGATAATTTCCTCATCAGTGGGAGTTGCTGTGCTGCTAATTTGGGCTGTATCCTCTATTTTAGTCCTTTGTCTCATTTGTAAAGAGCATACTGTATTGTTCCAACTTCCACAATTTTTTTATGAGACTGTACATCGTGACTGAAATTGAGACTAGAAAATCCATTCCACCCTAAGAATTGTCGATTACAGAGCATGTATGCAAAAAGGCACCATCATTAGGGAGAATCTAAATGTACCAATTTCTGCATAGAGAGGTCTTACTCTGCTCTGGGGTATAGCCTTGATTTGCATTCATTGGAGGCACCGTGGAAAGAACTGGACAAAGTCAGGTCCACTGGTACCTCAGCTGCCTGACCTTCAGGGGCTCAAGTCCAGTTCATAGCAAGCAATAGCCAATGGACCTGATCATGGGAATAGTTTAGACAGAGATGGTTCATATGAGGCAAGAAAGGTTAAATCAGGAGGGAGAAGATCAGCCACAAACCTCAATGCAATAAGCACATCAAAAAGGCTCAAAGCTAGAACACTGAGTACCAGAGTTCAAGCTAGAGGTGGGTATAGACCAGATTGTATATCCTAAAGTAGAGAGCATAAAAAACATCTTCAAATGTAGAAGTGGTAGTGACAAAATAAGGTGTGAATATAAGCTGGTGCCTGTTTGAGAACATAGTATATGCAAACAGTCATTGTGCCTCTCTAAGGGAAGGCTTTTTGTGGTCCCACAAAGTTAAAGACCAAAAGTTAAAGACTACAAGTGGCATTTTTTCTTCTTTGAGCCCTAGGAATCATTTCAGTTAACAGGAAATGATGGTCCCTGCCTTGTCTGTCACCCAGGCCTATTGTAAGGATAAAATGAGACAGTAGACATGAAAACATTTTATAAACCATGAAGCACCACTCAAAAGCAAGGATGCAGGAAACACTTCACCATATGGAACTGAGCTCTTCTCAAAGAAGTCACATCTTTGGTCATTTGGAGTCAGACCAATTCTGAACTCCATCTCCATGAAGGGTGTATTAACTGAGAAAGAAACTATAGCCAAAGGAATTTAAGGAAAAAATAGTCAAGTGAAGTGAACTACAGGAAAGTAGGATTGTGGTTGGGCTTTCAGGACAACAGCAACTTGGTCTTCAGACACAAACCCACCTTGTTCGATGTGGACTCTCTACTTCTTCCTGTGATTCAGCTGCACTGGGCTCCCATCATGGCCCAACTTTCTCCTTGAGGATGAAACATGGTCACTGTAGCTTCCAGACCTGCCACGTCCCGGCATTTCTGCTTAGAAGGAATGGGCCCTCTTCCCTTAGTTCCATTTCAGAAAATCCCAAGAGAATTTGTGCTGCTTGGGTCACATACTCATTCCACGACCAGGGCAAGGGGTACTATGATTGGCACTGCTACATGTTTCAGGTCAAGGAAGAAGCTGTTCTTTAAGTATTCCTGGAAGGGAGGGTGCTGGAAGACAGAAAAATAGATGACCACCACAAGTATCTAATTAACACTACATCCTGTACACTAGGTTTTGAAGACCAAGACATCTGGACATTTTAGAATGGACCCCACTCCACTATTAGAAGTACCTGGGGAAGAAGATTGATTGATAGTGAATTAGTCAGAGTCCTGGCGGAGAACATGGTGCACTCAGAAGGGGGATCTGAAGAGGCTTTAGAAAAGGGACTATTTATAGACAGGAGTGTGAGAAGGGTTAAGAAAAACTAAAATGGAATGGTAAAGTATCCAAAGCTATCATCAGTGGAAAGGCATTTCTGTTCCTAAGCCTTTAAGGGAAAGGATGGGGGTGAGTTATCTGAACCCACTGAGACACGTAGCTATAGGAAGGGCCTGCAGACAAGAACTCTGGCCTTCATATAAGGATCCTGCCCTGCAACTGGCAGACCAATATGGAAGGAGCTGGGGAACAACAGCCTTTACCCCTTTCCACTTGCCTGTCCAAAGCTATGCCTCTCATTGGCCAATCCCACCTAGCAGTCAGAAGTCAAGGTGCTCAGCTTGTTACAGTTCTTAACATTTAGATTCCTAGGTATAGGGCAAGGTGGGAAAAGATGAAAAGGTGATCTGGAAGGGTGAAGGGAAGACATGGAGCACAAGGGTACATCTGCTCCCTGTGGCTTTAAAGTATGATGGGATTTTAAGACTAATAGGGGCCTTAGGCTCACTCAGATCAGAAATCACAAACTTGTCTATATCTGATTTTCAATTGTGTTTTGCATGGCTGACACAGTTTTAAAGCCAAAAACCAAGTTAACAATAGGCAAAAAACAACAACCCTCAAATCTCGACATTAACATTCTTAAGTTGAGGATGTACTTTTCAGTTTCCCACAGTCATCATCATTCCCTGTGCTCTAATACCTGCCACTATGTACATTCACATCTCCTTAAGTATATGTTGTGAGAACCTGTGATTAGAAAAGTCAACCTTCTTCATTTTTTCAGATGAAGAAACTGGGCCTAGAAAGGTACACTTGTTTGCCCATGGTTGTTCAGCTTTGATGGGAACTCTCTGTCCACAGACAGAATTAGAAATATGTGAGTAAGAGGAACCGATAAAAAGTTATTAGTCTGCACCTTCACATATGGGAGCTGTTGTCATTTGAAGCAAAGCTTATCCAAGATTCCACTTGCTCTGTGTGGTCCCGGGAGATGGGACTAGAACAATGGGAAAGTGATTATGGTCAGTGAAAGTCGGTGCTCACAGACAGCTTTTCAGTGTGGACCAGGCTGCATCTATTCATTCTGGTCTCCCTTCTGTGCAGATGGTCCAATAATAGAAAGTGAATTGCCACTCAGTGAGGATGCATTGGTCTCTGTCCTTGGAGCCCTCCTCCTGTCCTGAGTGAAGCTGATGCTGAGCTGAATTGGAATGAGAAAAATGGGTCATCTTGGCTCTTTTTCCTGGATTCTCTTTAATTTTATCCCATCTTTCTGGGTGGTCTGTGGATGTGGTGGCTTTATTTTAACCTCAACACAGAATCTCTACCCTTCCTCTTATCAGGAATCTAGAAGAGAAATGTCACCTCTTTGCCTTAATCTATTCCTCTCAGGTACTTACCCACTTTTCCACTTAGATTACTCTCTTCTCTGTTCCTACACATGATAGGCTCCTTTCTATCTCCACATATATTCTCAGAGTGTGGCTAATTAGGATATTGGTTTGGTTGTAATAATAGAGCTCAAACAGCAGTGACTTAACAAGAAAGAAGATGTATTGTCTTCTCGTGTAAAATTGGAGCTGTGGGCTGTCCACATGGATAGGGTAGTTGAGGTCCCCAAGGTCAACAGGAACACAGTTCCTTCTGTCCTATTGCTTCATCATCTCCCATTGTCTCCATGATCAAAGATGACTTTCCCTTACCACATCATCATACCAGTTCTCACAAACAGGGAAGAAGACATGCAGAACAAAGTCATCTTAGGAAGTCATCTACAATACTTGTCATGTCCCATCATCTAGAACTTAACTGATGTGGTCATGCCTGGTGACAAAGAAGGGTGGAAGTAGCTTCTAGCTGGACAGCCGTAGATTCGGTTAAGTCAAGGTAGGTGTGTATTAGTACAAGAAGGAAGGGATGGATGGATGCTGGGAGCATGGTTGCATATACATGTTGTATTTTCTAGCCAGAAAGATCTCCTTTTGTCTTCTATAACACTAATGCTCCTTCTCTTTTATATACTAGTATAAATCTGCCCTTTCTTGAAGCTTTCCCATAAAAACCATCCTTCAAGACTACCTTAGGCATTTGATGAGAGGACCAGGTTGAATGTTGTGCCTGTACCCAAGGAGTACATGAAGAGGTGGTTCAAACGTTAGCCTCACTGTCACCATCTTTGTTATTTATTGGGCATCTATTAAGTACCAGGTGCTGTGCTGTGTTATGAGCATCACCCCATTTGATCATTTCAATTGCTCTGTGAATTATACTGTTGTCTACTTGCTAGATGAAAAAACTAATGCTATATGAATTCACTTTTTGAAAGCTCTCAGGCTAGGAAGTGCCAGATTCAGAATTCAAACACAAAAACCTTCTGGCTACGAGGTTTATTGCTCCTTGGATCACACTGCAACTTTTCTATAAAGAGCTTTGCAGGAGGAAGCTTCACAGAACTGAAACTACTGGGTAACAGTGTTGAGATGGTGGTCAGACTGGTAATTTGAAGAAAATACACAAGGTAAAAAAA
>PVKM010037920.1:0-14286 GCA_004027735.1 Carollia perspicillata | reverse complement strand
AACTCATTACTAACTCAGGGTGTGCTCTGATGATAGAGAGGTCTAGAAGAGTTCAAAACGATTTGAAAGATGAAATTAAGAACTAAAATTTTGCTGCAAGTCATTAAGAATCTTTCTCCACCAAATGGGAAACAAAATCCAGAATCACAGGGGAAAAGATCTATAACAAAGTGAACACAGAAAGGAAATTCCTCTAGCCGTGTGAGAATGGCATTGTCTTAGGGGAAAAAAAAATTCATCTTTAAGGAATGTTAAAGTATAATAGCCAGAAACAGCTGGCCACAAAGGAAAACGTGATTACGGGTCACATTTTACATCACTGTGTTGAGTCATTTGTTAAAAGACCAATACACTTGGCCATTTCATTCACACAGTAAGGGTGTATTACATAAAATGTAATCAAATGAATGGCTAGTATATAAAGGGACTAGTAAAATAATTTAATTAAGATTTTTAAAAAATCTATAAACACTAAAATATCCACTGCCACATTACTGGGAAGAGCAAAGAATCAGAAGTTATCTAGCTGATCAACCAGAGAAAGGGTTGAGCAAACTATGGTAAAGTCGATGAAATAGAGACTTGACCATGAAAAAGGACATATTAGGGAAAAGTTTATGCATTAATGTTCGTATGGAAACGCAGACTACAAAACTGTATATACAACATGATTTCGACCATCTAAAAACAAACTCATACGAACAAAGACTAGAAAGGAAAAAGAAAACTGAAAACAGCTGTGGTTTACAGTGGTGGGGATATATATGGCTGGGATTTTTTTCCCCCTAATTTCCTTTCATTTATTGTAAAAACAGTCTTGTGACAACACAGAAGACAAAAAACCCAACTTCCTCCTAGCATATTATTAAGTGCAACCAAATATTTTTCGGAACCAAATTTACAGGTTTCTAGATTACTTGAATACACTCAAAATTTTTCAATGTTCTTTGATACAAATCCACACACCTGAGCAGTAAATTCATCCTGACACTGAAAATAACCGCTCCAAAATTATTCTTGGAAATTAAGAAGTGTTAAGAACAGCCGAGCAGCCAAAAACAGGTACTTACTGCCTCTTTCTCGGTGCCAATAGCAAACTTCCTTTTGCTGATGATCTTTATGGCTACTTTCTTACATGTTTTCCTCTCAAAAGCTAGCTTCACCTCACCGCAGGCCCCACTACAGGGAAAAACATGGAAAGTGATTGTCAGAATGCTTTTAATCAGGAGACCCACCACTCCTGAGTTCACCTCAACTACTGCAAGTTAAAGGTGGTCCAGTGCTTGCTTCGCAGCACATACACTAACAAATTGGAACAATACAGAAATTAGCATGGCCCCTGTGCAAGGATCTCTCACACACACACACACACACACACACACACACACACACACACACACACAAGCAGCCCATACACAATCCTTCCATTGTTCCTGTTTATAAACATGGTGAAACCTCACTGACATAACACAGCAAGGGCGTCAGTGAGTGTGCACCATCCATCAACACCAGGTCAGCTCCAAACTCCACGTTTTGGGCTGATACAGACTGGTCCTACTGGCACCCCGGACAGTAACCTCCTCATAAAGACATTCAGGACAAGGAGAAGTGCCTTATTCCAGAGATGAGAAAAACATCCAACAAAACAAAGTCCTAGTCAAGAATAAGTGCCTGACACAAGTCACAGCAAACAATCTCTGCAAATTACTTTCATTGATACATTTCTGTCTTATTTTCTGCCTTCAAAGGAAGTTCGTAAGCAGTTGATGCCATGAAATGCACCCTAAATAAACTTACAATACTTAGGTAACCAAAAGTTCTACACAATTAACCTGCTTGCAATGAGTTTGCAGTGAGCTCTCAAATATTTACGATGGATTAGGATGCTGTAATAGAGGAGGAATGCAAACCTAGGATGCCACTCGGTACATAATCTCAGGTCGGTGCTGTTCTCTTCTCCAAAGCATGGTCAGCCCAAGGTCACGCCTACTTGAATACCAATCATTCATTACCCGCTTGAAGTAGACCATTATAACTATTATGGGTTTGGGTGGCATGAAGCGTTGGCCAAGACCTCTTTTTTATTGTGTACTGTATTGTGTATGTATTGTACTTAACATAAAATTTTAGCACTGTAACCATTCTAAAGTATACAATTCAGTAGCACTAAGAACATCTATAGTGTTCTACAACTACCATCCCTATCCAGTTCCAGAACAATTTTATCAGCCCCAGTGGAAACCTACACCCACTAAGTATTCACTCTTGTTGCACCCTGCCCTCAGCTCCTGGCAACCAATAATCTGCTTTTTGTCTATGAATTTGCCTATTCCAAATATCTTATTGACAATAAAATCAAACAATACTGTAGCCTTTTGGTGTCTGACTTCTTTCACCTAGCATGTGTTCAAGATTCATCCATGTTGTAGCATGTGTATTGGTTTTTCATTCCGTGTTATAACTAACTAACATTGCATTGTATGGATATATCACACTTGTTTATCCATTCAATTGTTGATGGACATTTGGGTTGTTTCCACCTTTTGGCTATTGTGAAGAGAGCTACAATGTTCTGTTTAACACTTTGAGAAACCACCAAAATATTTGCCCCATTTTACATTCCCACCAGCAGTGGATGGGGACTCCAATTCCACCACATCCTCACACTTATTATTTCCCATTTCTTTAGTACGGCCATCCTAGTGAGTGTGAAGTGGTATCTCGCCTATGGTTATGCATTTCCCTAATGACTAATGATGCTAAACATTTTCTCAAATGTGGTTTTTGCTCACTTGTATATCTTCATTGGAGAAATGTCTATTTAAATCCTTGGCCCATTTTTTAATTGGGTTCTCTTTTTGTTTTGAGTTGTAAGAATTCTCCATTCTGGATACAAAATCTTTATGAAATATGATTTGTAAATATTTTCTCTCATTCTGTGAGTTGTTTCACTCTCCCGCCAATGTCTTTTGATGCACGAAAAGTTCTTAAATTTGATGGAGTCTAATACACCTATTTTTTTCCTGTTGTTGCTTGTGCTTTTGGTATCACATTTAAGTTGCCCGTGCCAAATCAAAGGACATGCAGAGCTGTCCCTACGTGAGAATGGTCCAGGTAACTATTATCATTTAAAATGCTCAAACCATTGTCCTATTCCCCTTCTGCTGGTAACAGTCACCTTTTGCCAGAGAAGTCTTCCCTGAGTCCAGGGGAATGCCTGTAATAGTACAACACTCACTACCAGAATGTGAGGCAGACGCATAAAATTAAGTTAATTAGGGTTGTCCCTAGAATCAAATGCTGATGTTGGGAGAGAAACAATTCTCTCCGCTATGGCTTCTAGAAGAAACAAAACAAAACAAAACAAAACATGAATGTTGAACTCCTGAAAGCTGTTTATCCTGCTGCACAGAGACAGCAATTGTATACGCGGGCAACGATTTGTAGCTGAATCAAGAGATGGAGCCAGAGCCGTGACAACACTGTGGGAGCCTTCAGATCTAGCCACAGACAAAGCGAAGTCGAACATCAGAATTCAGGAGTGAAATAAAGCTCCAGGCCTTCCGGTCCAGCCATGCCTGAAGTCAGCTGTGCCCCTGTATTTCCTAGTTACAAGAGCAAATAAATTTCTTAACTGACTCATTTAAGTTTCAGTCACCCGCTACAAGTTAGAGGATGTGTGTTGAATCCTCCCATAGAAAAAAACTAGAGTCCCATGTTATTCCTTAAGGGCAGGCACGAATTTGGCTACGAGCTTCCAAGCAGCCAACGCAAATATGGAAATACAATGAGTTACTGAATTTAATGTCCATAAACTAAAGTATCTCTCATAGATGGTCATAAAGAGCACACAGTGTTTGATACTGTGTGGCAGGAATACAGATGATTATTTCCTTCCATTATTTTCTATTTTCATGTTACTAAAAATATCAACAAGTTAGAGAGGTCTTTGGGGTGGGGACGGAATGATAGGATGAAGGATATCATAGAATGTGGTAAAGGTATCCTGAATACCTGCCCTGAAGAAGTGGTTCTCAAAGTATGATCAGGGAACCCCTAGAGAACCCCCAAGACTCTTTCTAGGTGTCTACAAAATCAAAATTATTTTCAGAATAATACTAAGACATTACTTGCCTTTTTCATTTTCAGTCTCTCTTAACTATATATAGTTTTCCAAAGACTACATGGCACATGTCAAAACAGACCGAATAAAGAAGTAAATATTGGCGGCAGAGGCAGACATGGCTTGCCTCTTTGCCCAATCATGTCAAAATTACAACTAAACTACAGAACAACCATCACTCAGAACCAACGGAAATTGAGTTGAATTGAGTCTGACAACTACGGAATTAAAGAAAGCACATCCATCCAGTCTGGTAGGAGGGGCGCAGACGCTGAATGGGCTGGTCCCACAATGCGGTAGATCAAAATTCGGGAGGGATATCTCGGGACTGGGGACACCCAGACCCACACCAGGCCCCCAGGCCCAGGGTTCTAGTGCCAGGAAGATTAAGTCCCCACAACTTCTGGCTGCAAACACCAGCAGGGATTGAGTCCATGGAAGAAACTGCTGTAGACCCAAACAGTTCCTCTTAAAGAATACACATGTGGACTTACCAACTCAGGCTCTCTCCTCTGGGCTCCAGCACTGGGGTGGCAGTTTGAAAGGCACCAGTGGCAAAGAGGGAAGAACTGAAGTCTCTGGCATCAAGGTGAGCAGTGGCCTTTGTCCCTTTTCTAAACCTCCCTCCCTCAACTACAACCAGCAGCTGGTGCCATATCTGAGACTCCATCAACCTGGCTAACACTGTTTGACCCACCTTGGAGATCCCCTGAGACTAGGCCCCACACAATTTATGGGCCACCCAAGGGCTGCTTTTCCATATGAATGGCTGGTCTTGGCTCCGGCTTCACCCCTTCCTAAATCTCCTCAAAGAACAATAGCCGGCCTCGGTGAGCTAGTGCTCGGTGAGCACTAGCAGCGGCCAGCCTAGATTAACAGCTTGGCTTTGCCTGACAATCTCCAAACCCAGCAAAACACAGGAGGGGGCTGACCACGGCCTACACCACTCAGGAAACCCCAGGGCCAGCACCCCCAGTGAAGAGCTACAAAACATGTTGGAGCAACACCTCTCTGCCCCTGCACAGCTGATCTTCCACAGAGGGCAGAGTTTGGTGGTCAGTGGTCACAGCCAGTCCTTGCAGCTGACTGGCCTGGGTAAACCCCTCCCAGTGATCTGCCAACAGCAGCCAAGGCACAACCACAAGAGAAGGGTGTACTCAGCCCACACAAAGAGCACACCTCGAACACCCAGCTTGGGTGATAAGGGAGACTGTGCCACTGGACCCTACAGGACACCTACTACATTAGGCCACACTACCAAGATGGAGTCAAAGCAGCTCTACCTAATAGTTAGAAACAAACACAGGGAGGCTGACAAAATGAGGAGACAAAGAAACATGGCTCAAATGAAAAAACAGATCAAAACTCCAAAAACAGAACTAAACAAAATGGAGATAAGCAATCTATCAGATGCAGAGTTCAAAATATTGGGTATAAGGATGCTCAAGGAACTTAGTGAGGACCTCAATAGCATAAACAAGATCCAGTCAGAAACGAGGGATACACTAATTGAAATAAGTAACAATTCACAAGGACACAACTATAGAGTAGATGAAGCTGAGAATCAACAATTTAGATATACTGTAGCAAAAACCAACCAATCAGAACAAGAAGAAAAAATCCAAAAAAATGAGGATAGTGTAAGCAGCCTCTGGGACAAACTTCAAGAGGTCCGACATTTGCATCATAGGGGTGCCAGAAGGAGAAGAGAAAGAGCAAGAAATAGGAAATCTATTTGAAAAAATAATGAAAGAAAACTTCCCTCATTTGGTGAAAGAAATAGACATGCAAGTCCAGGAAGCACAGAGTCCCAAACAATATGGATGCAAAGAGGTCCACTCCAAGGCACATAATAATGAAAATGCCAAAGGTTAAAGATAAAGAGAGAATCTTAAAAGCAGCAAGAGAAAAGAAGTTAGTTACCTACAAGGGAATTTCCATAAGACTGTCAGCTGATTTCTCAAAAGAAATTTTGCAGGCTACAAGAGATTGGCAAGAAGTATTCAAAGTCATGGAAAGCAGGGACCCAGAGCCAATATTGCTCTACCCAGCAAAGCTATTATTTAGACTCGAAGGCCAGATAAAGGGCTTCCCAGACAAGAAAAAAAACTAAAGTAGTTCACCACCACCAACCCATTATTATAAGAAAAGTTAAAGGGACTTAATTAAGAAAAGAAGATCAAAACTATGAATCGTAAAATGGCAAAAAATACATATCTGTCAACAGTTGAATCTAAAAAACTAAGGAAATAAGAACAGAGAAAGAATCATGGACACGAAGAGCATTTTGATGGTTGCCAGATGGTAGGGGGGTTTTGGAGGAATGGGTGAACAGGTGAGGGGATGAAGAGGTACAAAAAGGTAGTTACAGAATAGCCATGGGGACATAAAGCACAGTATAGGAAATGGAGTAGCCAAAGAACTTGTAGCCATGAGCCACAGACATGAACAATGATGCGTGGATTGCCTGAGGGAGTGGGGGGCATGCTGTGTCGAGGCAGACAAAGGGCAAAAAATCAGGACAACTGTAATAGCATAATCAGTAAAATACTATTTAAAAAAAGAAACAAATACCACGATCTAGCTATCTTCTAGTAAGCTGGATAGCAAAAAAGATTTGCAAAATGTGACATAATGCCCTTTTCCTCAATCTTTTTGAAAATAATTATTTTTCATTAATGTTATTTATCTTAACATAAGTGAGTTTACTTTTAATGAATAAATATTAACATCTCCATTTTAATTTTTTTAACCAATATGAAAATTTATTTTCTTTGTTAATCATTATTTACACTACCTAAAAAACTGTTAATATAAAATCTAGGCTATATGAATAAAGAAGATTACTTAAATATAAACTTTACTAATATTGTAATTTTTCATTCTGCTTCTAGTTTTTTCAACTTGTATTTACTTAAAAATAGTCATAATCACAAGTTACCATAGGTATGTATCCATGTCTGTGGTTACTTTAACCCATATTTCCCAGAATAGTGGTCAGTCTAGTGTCTGTCTTCCCACTATAGAAAGTGGCACAGACATATTGGCCAATAGCCTTTTCCTGCTCCAACCTTGAGGTAGAATTCCAGGGAAACTTATCGACCGTTGTGCAGACCTCATTAATTCTGTCAAGTTGCTTTCCAAAAGTGTTGTTCAGTTGTGTTTAACCCAGCATTAAATGAGTTCATTTGCTAGATTGTCCTGTAGTAATTTTTAAAATATCTGCTATGTACATGAGTCCATTTTAATTTCTAATACAGTATCTATCAATAGACTTAAGACACATGAGCAAAAAAGCTCTTTAGGGTCCTGAGACCAAATATTTTGAGAACTCTGCCCTGTTCTATGGTCAATTTCATTTCACTTCCCAAGACGTCATAAGTTCTGAATGGGGAAAAAAATGCAGTAAACATTTCTTTTCAGAAGTTTAAAAAAATCACCGAACTGTCCTTGAAATGTATGAACTGTATGGTATGTGAATAGTATCTCACTAAAACTTCTTTAAAAAAATTATTACAGATAAAATTTATAAGGAAAAACTATTCATTTTGATTGATGACCTTAAATAAATCAATACCACGCCTATAACAAATCAGTGACCTACAAATATATTATGAATATATTATTTATTATGAATATATAATTATATTCATTATGAATAAATAATGAATGTTATATAACCAGGAACAAAAAGCCTAAGCAACAAGTGTTTAGAAAAAAATTAAGTACAATTTCCACAAGAAAATAAAACTTACCTTCCAAGAGTTTTTGACATAATGTATTTGTCTCTTAATTCCTTGGGATAAACTGATTGATCATCTACAGTCAGATCGAAAAATACAAAAACTAAGGGAAAAATGGCAGAAATAGGTCTCATTAATTCATTAGATAAAGAGAAGATGAGTGCTCCTAAACTTTAGTTAATATATGAAACAAAGACAATTGTTTTAATTACATTTAATACCTAACCATAAAGAAATCATTTAGCTAGGCTAAAATGTATCATAGAAGCTATAGAAAACTGTGACGAAAGTCATTCTTCAATGGAAATACACAGCATCGTTCTCACTACAGTGTATAAAATCCATACATAAATACAATTCTTATTCCTGGACCTCGGAATATTAATCAATTGCATTAATATAGAATACCTGTGCAGATTATAAAAGACTACAACCTAAAAGCAGTAAGTTTCAGCCTAAATAAACCTGTTTGAGGCAAAAAACATCCCAATAAAAATGAAGCCATAGATTATCACACTAGAATTATCTTCTTTTAGCCATTTACATTTTTATAGATTGGCATTTATTGTGCAGACCATCTTTTATCTACTTGTAAAGTTAAATAAATAGCACTTTCCAAAAAATTCCCCCTTATTTCTACATTATTCATGCTTTATTTCAGAAAAAGAAAACTACGAAAAACCACCCTATTTGCCCTGACCTGTGTGGCTCAGTTGGTTGGGCATCATCCTGCAAAGCAAAAGGTTACCAGTTCAATTCCCAGTCAGGGCACATGCCTGGGTTGCAGGCCAGGTCCCGAGTTGAGGGTGTGCGAGAGGATACTAATCAATGTGACTCTTGCACATTGATGTTTCTCTCCCTCTCTTCCCTCTCTCCCTTCCACTCTCTCTAAAAATAGTATTTTTTTAAATTGTGTATTAATTCTTACATGTTTAAAATTCAGTCACCTTCAAAGTACTCTCCATTTGATGCAAGACGCCTATCAAGAGTTTTTTCCACTGCTCAAACAGTTTTTGAATTCATTAATTTTGATGCCTTTTAGTGTTTCTGCCTTTTTTTGTTTCACCTCTTCCACACTGGCACAATGTTTCCCTTTGAGGACTTTTTTCTTCCAGGGAAACAACAAAAAGTTGTTCAGGGTGAAATCGGGTGAATAGGGAGGGGAGGGGGCATGTGGGTCATGTTGTTTTCGGACAAAAACTGCTGAACACTCAGTGTGGTGTGGGCAGGTGTGCTTATAAATCACCTACCATGAAATGGGCAAACATGTTGAGTCTTCAAAAAAATTCACTGAAGCCAAATGCTGCCTCTCACAACAACGCCAGCTAGTACACTACTACAGATGGGTTCCTAGAACACTGATCTAGCAGGGGAAGCCTGTATTATAAAGGGTCTGCCCACCAGAAGGTAATTCTGATTTTTGGGGGGGATTCCTCCCTTAGTAGTCTACAAAGAACAGAATGTCAATTTTCCTTTTTTTTTTTTAAATAGAGAAAAGGGAAGGAAGGCAGAAAGAAAGAAACGTCAATATGAGAAACACTGATCAGCTGCCTCTCGACTGCACCCCCACTAGGGACCAAACACACAACCCAGGCATGTGCCCTGACTAGGAATCACACCAACTCTTAGCTCTGTGGTATGATGTCCAACGAACTGAGCCACACTGGTCAGGGCTCAATTTTCCTTTTTATGGGAGGAAAAAGAATCCAATGACCATAAAGTAATGAGTTACCTTTATTATTCGACACTGAAAGTGCAATTTCAGAATTGTTACTCAAAGGAAGGCATCTTCCTTTCCCTACAAGTTCTCTATTTACAAAGGTTCCATTCCCACTGTGATCTTCTATATATGCGATGTAAGAGTTTTTAGGACCCATTTCCTAAAATAGAGAACATTTGATTTCAAAGTTTTAACAGAGGGGAGTTATCATGGGAAGATACCAAAGAGTGATGACTAGATTACCAGCTCTTCCAAATACATGGTTATTTGTCACTTACCCTGAAAATCCGAAAGTGCTTCTTGCTGTAAGTCCGATATTTATCCGTTCTTTTCAGCAGTGGCTCATCAAAGCAGTACTCACAGCTTCTATCCCTCCCAAACCAGTAGTTGTCATTAATGCACTCTGTAACACCAAAGCACACACCAGAGAGCTGTTGAAAGTCATGTATCAAACACCTTTAAAAATTGCTCATAACATTTACTAGTAGGAAAACAGCCTAAGAAGGCAATCAAAATTACAGATTTGTTTATCAAGATGTTCTAAGGTTAAAAATGAGGAGAAGAAACAAAAATTTTCCAACACTGAGTTTAATAAATTATGGTTTATACATAACCATGAAATAACAAGCGGCCATTAAAAGTCCTCCAGATTTAATCATCTGGAAAAACACTTATAATAATTTTCTACTCGTTAGCCTCCAGAGGCCTCCTATCAAATGCAGCATATCTACACTCCTTCTCACGGCAGGCTAGATGCCCAGAACCTGGCCCCTTCCGGCCTTACCTTGTGTCCCTCCACTTGGCTCAATCCGGCCAGCCCCACTGGACTCCTTTCACAGCCCCACATATGCCAGGCCCAGTGAGCCATGTGATGGCCTTCGCATACTTTATTCCCAGCGATTTCTTTCAATGGCCATTTTGCCTTTGTGTCTGGACTCAAATCATCTTGTCCCACTCAGCATAAGGAGATTCCCACCTCACCACACATCTATTATTGTTAACAACAGCCTATTTCATTTCCCTGTAAGTATAGACCATAACAGGAAATTATCTTGATTATTTGTATACTGTCTCCCAGCATTCCCCTGTTAGAACATAACATCAGGAGGGCAGCCTTGAGTCTCTCTTGTTTCAAAGTACAGCTCCAGCACCTAGGACAATGCATATGCTAGGCATGTAAACATTCCTGGAAAGACAGACTAGAAAACATATTAGCAATTAACATCACAAAGAACTGGTTTCCCTACTATATAGAAGTTGCTACAAATCAATAAGAAAAAGACAAGCAATCCAGTAGAAAGTAGTTGAGGAACTGGCAGGTGTGGCTCAGTTGGTTGGACCGTCATCACGGGTTCAATTCCCGGTCAGGGCACATGCCTAGGTTGCAGTTTGGTCTGGGTCAGGGAACGGCCCCTGGGGGCACAGTCACAGTTGGGGTGTGTGTGAAAGGCTACCAATGTTTCTCTCTCACATCCATGTTTCTCTCCCTATCTCTCTCCCTCCCTCCCTCTCTGGAAACCAATGAGCATGTACTTAGGTGAGGGTTAAAAAAAAAGTGTGAAAGGTATATAGAAACAAGTTACAAGAGACAGAAATACAAATGTCTTAAACATACGACAAGACGGTCAAGCCAACTCAATACAAGACATTTTTTTAAAAGGTTTATTTATTTATTTTTAGAGAGGGGATGGGAGGGAGAAAGAGAGGGAGAGAAATGTCAAGTTGTGGCTGCCTCTCACACACCCCTTACTAGGAACCTGGCCAGCAACCCAGGCATGTACCCTGACTGGGAATTGAACTGGTGACCCTTTCATTCACAGGCCGGCACTCAATCAATTGAGCCACATCAGCCAGGGCTCAATACAAGAAAATTTAAAAACCAAAAATACATTAAGATTTCGTGTTCTAATGATCAGATTAACAAAAATCCAAAAGGCCCATATTACACTATGGTCATAAGAATTATGAAGCAGCTACTCTCATAAATTGCCAGTTAGAATATAACTTTACATCATCTAGGGAAGATAATTTGGTGAGATCTATCAAAAATCACATAAGCAACCACTTCATACCCATGGAGATGGCTATAATTTTTTCTCCAAAAGGAAAATAACAAGCATTGAAGATGCAAAGCACCTGGAACTCTCATACATTCCTGGTGGGAATGTAAAATGATATAGCCTCTGTGTGTGGACAATGGTCTGCAGTTCTTCAAATCTTCAACGCAGAACTGTGTTATATGGCACAGGTTCAAGTCTTAGCACAGGTGCTTGTAGTCCTGGGTCAACTTGTACAGGCCCTACAACTGGCAGCGTCTTGAGCTTTCTGCTGCAACAAATATCTGTACTTGTTTTTCTGAACACCATATTAATATTACCTGATATAACAAAGGGTCTTACCGAGATTGGAGAATCCATCCTGAAGGGCCCATAATCGAGCCCAAGGGACAGGGACAGGTTCCTCCGGTTCTTGGTCCTCAGGAATAGAATATAGTTCCTGAGTGGACACTGTGTCTAGGGAGCTCAGTGTCCCTGAGCTGGAGTGTGATGACTGGCTGGACGTTGGCACTGTGCTGGTAGAGGAGCTGGATGTGCCCTGAGACTGTGAGGAGCCACCTTGTGTCTGTGAGGAGAGGCCATGGGACTGCGAGAAAACACCTTGTGACTGTGAGCAAGCGCCGCTGCCCTGGGACTGCTGGCACTCCACATCTGGCTCCTGAGACATCACGACCTCAAAAAGTAATTGGCCAACAATAAGGTGAGCTTCAAGGAACAAGACTTAAGAGTACAGGAGTAAAGGATGAGCATATTGCAATGGGCAAAAAAAAAAATCCAGGACAAGCATGCTCTGCAAAAATTAAAATTCTAACAGTCTAGACCTATAGTTCTGGGCTGAGTTTTTCATGAGATCACTTTCTCTAGATCAGTTTTTTTGTTTTTTTTTGTCTGATAGCCACAAACCACAGTGGAAAGAAGCAAAAGAAAATATTCAAAGGCTATAAATAAAAAAAAGTAATAAAATGGAGTTGAGGAGGGGGAAAAGATTTAGTTTACATTCATCCAGTCTTTAAAAATTAGAAATAAAACCAAAAATGTACTCATTAACACAACCAACACTACCTTTAAATGCCGCATTTGTTTGGAAGGAGAAAGAAGGGGAAGGGTCTGGTGGCTTTGGGGTAGAAGATAGGCAAAGAGAAACCTCAGTTACTTGTTGCACCACTGCGGGGGTGGGGGCATTTACATAAAAGACTAACGGTACTCCTCCTCCCCCAAAACAGCTCCGGAAGGTAAGCACCAAATTCTGTTGGCTGATTAGAGATTCCTTAACGGCTAAGTGCAGGGCCACTTAAAGAGGCAGACAGAACACAAAGAAGACTGCTATAAACAACTCCACCTAGCCCTTTGTGATGCTAAATAACTACAGGCTCATCTTTTCAGCATCCTAAAAGGCCTGCCAGCCCTTCGGAATCTTGCAGGAGTCATTCTTTGAGCCACAGAAGAACCTAATAGAGGTTCCCACCCTTGCTTTAGAATTAACTTAATAGACAGTTAAACTCTGATAACAACCTACAGTAAAGTCAAAGTAACTTTCAAACCACTAACTTTAAGTCCCTAATCTGATCCTTTTTTAAACGTACTTTCTCTCCAAATTCCCACATTCAGACTACTCCTCCCAGAGAACATAGTAGCATTACTCACACTGACTGCATTTACACAGCTTTCCAAACACAAAAGTCCTGATGAGTTTTCCTTAAAGCAAAGGAGGAAGGTGATGCCAGAGCTGAGTCTGCCACTCCAGCTACATTGATACCACCTCAGCCAGGCTGTGTTCTTCTGCAGTTTTTTGAGAGGGATTCACCCTGAAAACTGGCAAAAGACAGTGTGTCAAGAGGTAGCTATCATCGCTTACGATAAATAAGGGTCAACCAGGTGGGGACCACACTAGCCTCAGCCATGAGTACAGTGGAGTGGTTAGAGGCAAATAAATAGGTCTGCAGTCAGATGCCTGAGTCAGATCTTTGCATGACCTTTAGGGAGATCACGACCTCTTGGAACCTCATCTGATAAAAGTAGATATTGAGGGTTAAATGAAAAATGATGCATGGAAGCTCCTCTCCCAGCAATGCTTGATAATTGGGAACACAGAATTCCAGTCCCAAAGAATCCAACAGCACTTTACAAGTGCAATACATTTTTTTTCCAACTAAAGAAATCAAGGAGGACTGGCACTTTCCCACCCTCTCCTCGCCACTCCATTACACACACTTACTTAGGGACAGTTGCAGGGAATTCTACACAGGTCAGTGTGTATCCAGTTCCTGCAGCGCGTAGCAGAAGGCTCTCGATAGGTATTTTCGAGATTGAACCTAAAGTACGATAATAATTGCTAACATTTATAGAACTCTTTACAAAGCAACTCCGCTCTGATTTTGAAGAGTACAACTTTGCTGCTTCTTATGCTGCACGTCTGGACCAGCTTCAGCTTGTAAGTAACAGGGGAAATGAACTTCACCTGGAAGTTCATCTACAAAGAAGGAAGAGAGTCGCCCACACACTCCTCTCCAACCTCACCACCTCCCCCACCACCCGGGCTCAAAAAGGAAGACAAAGCGGAAGGTCGGCAGATTCAGCTCACATTAAAACGCTCAGGTCGGGATTCGAACTCCCAAACACCCAAGAAAAGTTTCCTCTTAAGAC
>PVKM010037919.1:0-14288 GCA_004027735.1 Carollia perspicillata | reverse complement strand
TGTAATTGAACAACAGCATCTGGATTTACACTGCTATTTTTTTATTCCTGGTCCAGAGAGCTAAATATTGTAATATGTGCAAGTTGCTATTTCCATTTTCTACTGATGGGAGAATGTAAATTCAGAGTTGTTGGAGAATTTAAAATAACACATTTCCTAATGTTTAAACACAGGTTCTATTGAAAATGAAAGACTTACGACTCGAAGCCTGGTTTCTCTCAGTAAAAGGAGAGTGTGTGAATAATGAAAAGAGGTCTGGGTTATTGCATTCTAGAAAACTAACCAGGGAGAGCATGTGTTCGGGATTTCACCTGAGCAAGTAAGCTAATTGAGCACTGGGTCAAGAGTTTTCAGTGCATAATTTCATAGGTATATTCTGTTCATTACCAAACAGCAAAAGGTTGGTAAAGATTTAAGATGCATATAAATTTGTTTTCTGATGTATTAAAGTTAGTCTCCAGAAGAAGTTCTATGGTTTGACAGGAAGAACAATGTTAAGTGTTCTTACAGTGTCTGTTTGACAGGTAGTCACTGGGAAAACCCAAAGAGTCTTGAGTTCTAATGATTCCCTTTGTATAATGTGATACAAGATTTTAGAGTCGTGGTCTGTAGCAAGAGAGACCGACCCATATTTATACTGGTATTTAATTTAATTTTAATGTATTTATATATGGGAAAATACTCTTTTGAAGACTGTTAAAATAATAATAATTGTGCTCACTTAATCTTGATTAAATTGGTTTTAATGATTTACTTAAATTTTAACCTATCAGTCCTCAGAAAACAGATTATTTTCATCTGGTATCTTCATCTGGCAGTAGACACCAGAGAGCTAAACTGTATTTAAACAATGTTTTGTTTTAGGCACATGGTTAGCCTGGGAATTGTAGATACACCCAAGGCAATGTTTGAAGTGGCTAATAACAGTCCCCTCGGGAATCATATACATCTTTGTTCTTTATTTCCAGATGAAAATGTGGTGCCTAAAAATTTTATATTCTCTAAAGACAAGGAAAATAGGGCTGCTAACTGACAAACCAAACAAACAAAACTTGGAAATATGCCTCATATATAGTATTGTTACGAAATATTAGGCAGCTCCCCTGGAGGAATTTTACTAGCAATATGACAAGAATCGGTAACTGCGGTCTGCTATGTCGTTTACAAAGGATTTATAAAGAAATCTCAATGAATGGAAAAGAGAGACTACAGGAATGTGCATTGTATTTTTTTATACTTCAAACTTTAATACAAATGACAACTATTGATATTTTTTCACACAGTAACTGCAGAGAAGCAATGGGATCAACCAACTCAATAGGGAGTAGTAAGGAAAATTAAAAAAACAGAACAAACAAAAAAATACAACGACTCCATTCTGAGCAAAGCCAAGATCCTGATAAACTGCCTCGCTGCCTCAGCTTCTTCAGTCTGTATCAGGCAGCTCCAGCCTTTCCTGATTCTCAGCAGTGTTACCTGATTTCATTAAGTCCTTGAAGCCTCACAGATCAAAAGTCTAAAAACCCAAAATGAGCATTATATTTCCCTGCATTGTTTCTCTTAATTCAATTAAATAGCTTAAAACTTTCTTAAATTCTAGTACACAGAATTGCAAGTATAGGTAAATTATGAAAGGCAAGATGTACTTCTATGAGTCATAGCCCTCAACACCAAATAATTCAAGTGAGAATTTTTTTAAGTGCTTAGAACCTGCCAGGACCGAGTCTCAGAGGCCATCTAGGACAGCACTCTGTCAGGAATCTCAAGAGCCCAGTGCAATTTCAGTTTCAGTAAAATGAATACAGTCCACTTATCATAATCTGATAACTGAGAGAACTGCAAAGTGTAAGATATGTCGTGTAATAGTTTCCTTTTCACTGCATTAAGTTGCTAGACTTAGCTCCTATATGACCTGTATAGTTACTCTAGGCTATTCCACATCCTTAAAGTGCAATAATCAAGAACTTTTCATATTCATGTTTAACACTAATTTACATATTTTTATATATTTCAAATTGCCAGCAAAATATCACTTTATTGTTGAAGATAACATCTATAAATTAATTTTTCAAATAAGTGAAATCAAGAAATTAGTGAAGGAAAAAATAAACTAGATTATTCTATTTTATAACCTAAAGTAAGCAGCATATTATATATTACAGATCATTTTTCTGCATTATTATAAAATACCATATTTTGCAATGTATAGGGTACACTTTTTTGCCCAAATTTTTTAGGAGAAAATAAGGATGCACATTATACATGGGTAGTACTAATTTTATATCTATATATTTTTAATTTTCTTATTTATGCTTATGTGTTAAAAGTGCAACTCTAGAAAGCAATAATGATACCCATATGCAAAATACAATAACTTTGCATCTAAAACAAGCATCTAAGTATAAATAAATAAAGCATTGAATTAAAAAATTAAAACTAAAGATTTTTTTCCCTGAAAGTTTGGTCCAAAAATGTGTGTGTGCATTATACACAGCAAAATATGATAACTATAGATTCACAGGGAGATAGTAAGAAATAAAAGGAAAAGAAGGTCCTAGGCAACTTCCACCTTTCTTCCCCCAATGTTAGCATCTTATATAATTAAAGAACAGTATACAAACCGTGAACCTTGTATTGATATACATGCAGTTTATTCAGATTTCATTACTTTGCATGCACTCATGTATGTGAATCCATGTAAGTACGTGTGTTTAGTTCTGTGCAATTTTGTTCCATGTGTAGTCTTCATGTAACTACTTCCCTAATCAAGAGGCAGAGTTGTTGCATCACTACAAAGCTTCCTCATGTTCACCTTTACAGCCTTCTCTACCATCTCCCTCTCTCTGAAGCCCAATCCCCAGAAATCCCTAGAGACATGCACCGCATTACAATGTTTGGGTCAACAATGGACCACATATACAATGGTGGTTCCATAAGATTGATTATAAAGGAACTGAAAATTTATCTCCTACTGACCTTGTAGGTGTCCTAATGTTGTAAGGCAATGCATTACTCATGTGTTTGTAGTGATGCTAGTATAAAGAACCTACTGTGTTGCCAGTCATATAAAAGCATAACACAATTATTTATAGTACAACAGTAATTTTCAAACATTTTCATCTCATGGCACACATAAACTAATTACTAAAATTCGGTGATACTAAAATTCGATGATCTGACAAAAAATAGGTATAATTTTGATTCATACATATCAGAAAGCTATCATTGTGTTGGCTGTTGTCTTTTTTTTACTTGACAGTCTAAAGGAAAAGAGGACAGGGCCCCTGACTAAATAGTCAGGTATTGCATGTGTTAAAAATTCTTGCAGCACAGTGGTTGGAAATCACTACACTATATAATACTTGAAAATAATAATAAATAACTATGTTACTGGTTTATGGGTTTGCTATATTATAATTTTATCATTATTTTAAAGTATACTCTTTCTAGTTATAAACAAAAGCTTGCTGTAAAAAAATGTGCTGTGTAATTCTGGCAGTAGCCATATACAACTTGGGTTACCTCATATCTTGATTGCATAATTTTATCTTGTGCTTGATTTAATGTTGTGGGGTTTTTTACAGTAACATCCTGCAGGATGGTAGCCTACTAGCATCAGACTACATGACAGAGATGAGCTAGTTGTGTAGCAAGCTATACCATGTAGGTTTCTTTAAGCATACCCTATGATGTTTGCAAAATGACGGCATCACCTAAGAGCACATTTCACAGAAACTATCCATCATTAAGCAAGGAATGACTATTTTGTTTTCATCACAGTTGTAATGGTATGAATTTATCATAATTTGTTTACCTATTTATCTATTGAAGAACATGTGGGGTTTTCCTGCTTTTTGGATATTGAAAACAAAAATACTATCAACATTTTTGCACAGGGTTTTAAGTGAGCATAGCTTTTCAATTTCTTTGGGAAAAATGGGTAAGAGTACAATTGCTGAGTGATCTGGTAAATCCATTTTTAATTAAAAAAAACTAACTAACTTTCTAGAACAGTCATACCATTTTATACTTTCTCAAAAAAAGTTAAATGATTCATTTTTCTGCACCCTTACCAACATCTGGTGCTTTCTTTTTCTTTTCTCTTCCTTTTTTTGGCTGTTCTGATTGTTGTGTAGTCATATGTCATTGTGGTTTTGATTTGCATTTCTTTAATGGATAATGATGTCAAACATTTTTTAAAGTATATTTTAATGATTATGTTATTATAGTTATCCTATTATTTTTTCTTCCCTTTATCCCCCTCCACCAAGTAACCTCCTTCCCTTCAGCATTCCCCCGCTTTGGTTTATGTCTATGGTTGTACATATAAGTTCTTTGGCTTCTCCATTTCCTATACTATTGTTAACTGCCCCCTATCTATTTTGTACCTAACACTTACGCTTCTTATTTTCTATATCTTTTCCCACATTCTCCCCTTTCCCTCTCCCTGCTGACAACCCTCCATATGATTTCCATTTCTGTTCCTGTTCTAGTTGTTTGCTTAGTTTGTTATTTATTTTGTTTAGGTTCAGTTGTTGATAGTTGTGAGTTTGTTATCATTTTACTATTCATAATTTTGACCTGCTTCTTTTTCCTAAATAAGTCCCTTTAATATTTCATATAATAAGGGCATGGTGATGATGAACTTCTTTGACTTTACCTTATCTGGGAAGCACTTTATCTGTGCTTCCATTCTGAATGATAGCTTTGGTGGATAGAGCAATCTTAGATGTAGCTCCTTGCTTTTCATTACTATGAATACGGCTTTCCAGCCTCTTCTTGTCTGCAAGGTTTTTTTTTTTTTTTTTGAGAAATCAGCTGATAGTCTAGTGGGAACTCCTCTATAGGTAACTGTCTCCTCTTCTCTTGCTGCTTTTAAGATTCTCTCTTTATTTTTAATCTTGGATGATAAAATTATGATGTGTCTTGGAGTGGTCCTCTTTGGGCCCAACTTGCTTGGGACTGTCTTGACTTCCTGGACTTTTATGTCTATTTCCTTCAGCAGATTGTGGGTTTTCCTTCATTGTCTATTCAAATAAGTTTTCAATGTCTTACTCTTCCTCTTCTGTCTCTGGCACCCCTATGGTTCAGATGTTTGAACATTTAAAGTTGTCCCAGAGATTGCTAAGCCTCTCCTCATTTTTTTGAATTCTCGTTTCTTTATTTTGTTCTGGTCGAATGTTTATTTCCTTCTTTTGTCCACAATCATTGATTTCAGTCCTGGTTTCCTTTTCTTCACTGTTGGTTCTCCTTATATTTTGCTTTATTTCACTTTGTATAACCTTCACATCTTCCTTTATTTTGTGGCTGTACTCAGCCACAAAAGGATTTCTGCGAGTTTCCTTATTGCCAGTGCTTTGAACTCTGAATTTCATAGGTTGTCTATCTCCTTGTCCCTTAGTTCTTTTTCTGGAGTTTTGATCTGTTCTTTCATTTGGGCCATATTTCTTTGTCTTGGTGCACCTATTACATTGTTAGGGGCAGAGCCTTGGGTATTCGCCAGGGCAGGGCAACCCACTTTGCTGTGTCATGGCACTGACTATGAGGTAGACGTTCAAGAGGGAACAATGTCACTTGTTCGGCTCTCATCCCACTTTTGATAGACTGGTAGTTTCTCTGCTGCCACAACCCTATAGGTTTTTACAGCCAAAAATTCTGAGGTTTTATTTTCCTCATGCTGGAGCCCTGGATTGCTTAGTCTGTCTCACTCCCCAGTTCTTCTTGGTTTATCTGCACACAAATGTGGGACAACCTGGTCCACAAGCCACCGCCTTGCTGCATGTCCTCTCCACCCCAGCTGCCCATCTCTGCCCCTCCTACTAGTCTGGATGAATGTTTTTTCTTTAACTCCTTGGTTGTCAGACTTCCATACAGTTCAATTTTCTGTCAGTTCTGGTTGTTTTTTGTTTTTAAACTTGTCGTTGTCCTTCTTTTGGTTGTGGGAGGAGGTGAAATGTATCTATCTACCCACACCTCTATCTTAGCCAGGACTCTCCTTAAACATCTTTTTATGTGCTTATTTTCTAGCTTATATCCTCTTCTGTAAAATGTCTTTGTTTGTGTTTTACAATTCTCTAATTGGTTTGTTTATATTTTTACTGTTAGACTTTTAAATTTCTTTATATGTGCTGGATACAATTTTTTTATCAGATATATTGTCTGCAAATATTTTTTCCAATATGTTACTTGCCATTTCATCCTTTTAACAGGTTCTTTCATGGAACAGAGCCATATTGATAGATATAATTTATACATATTCTTTTCATTTTTTGATTGTCAAATCAAGGTGTCAAATCTAAGGACTTTTCACCTAGACCTAAGTCCCAAAAGATTTTCACTTTCGCCAGCACCATTTGTTGGAATGATTATCTTTCCTTATTGAATTCCTTTTGAGCCTGTCAAAAAGCAGTAGGGCATACTTTTTGTGGGTCTATTTCTATATTCCATTTACACTCTATTGATCTTTATGCCTATCATTCTGCCGATATCAAAATGCCTTGATTATTGTAGTTGTATATTAAGCCTTACTGTTTAGAAGAGTGATTATTCTCACTATATTCATTTTCAAAGTTGTTTTAGCTATTCCAGCTTCTGTGTCTTTCTACATAAATTTGGAGCAAACTTGTCTATGTCTAAATAAAAAAAAAAGCCTTGAGAGGACTGTGATAGGAATTATATTGTGTTTTTGAACATTGTCTAATTCAATTTGATAACATTTTATTGAGAATTTTTTGCATTTTTATGAAAGACATTGGTCTTAGTCTTAAATTTTTTTTGGTCTGATCTGGTATCAAGGCAATACTGACCTCATATAATAAGCTGGGAAGTTTTCTCTCATTTTCTATTTTCTGGAAAAGATTATGTAAAGTGAGTATTGATTCTATAAATATTTGGTAAAATTTTACAGTATAACATTCTTGACCTGAAGATTTAGTTTGGGGGAAGTTTTAATTAAAAATTCAGTGTCTTTAATATTTGTATGACTATTACAGTTATCTGTTTCATTTGCATTGTTGTGTTTTGGTAGTTTTTGAGAAATTTCTTCATGTTGTCTAATTTATAAGTATAAAGTTATTCATAGTATTATTTTTTTAATTTTGTAATTGCTGCCAGATTTGATTTTGTTCCTGATATTATTGATTTTTGTTGTCCTCTTTTTTTTTCTTTGTCAGTATTGTTGGAGATTTATTAATTTTATGTATGTATTTATTTATTTAGAAATCTTTTTGTTTTATTGATGCATTTCTATTGTAATCCTATTTTTAGTTTTATTAATTTATTATCTTATTTTTATTATTCCATTATATTTGATTTAGGTGCAATTTTAATGTTCTAGATTCTTGATATGAAAACTTAGGCATTTTCTCTTTTTTCATATGGGTATTCATAGCCATAAACTTCCCTCTCAGCACTGCATCTATGTATTTTTTATTTTCTTTAGACCTCTTTGCTGCATGATTATTTAGAAGAGTGTTGATTGATATCCAAGTTTTTGAAGATTTTTCTGTTGTCTGCATTGATTTCTAGTTTGTCTCCACTATCATCAGACAAGAGTCTTTGTATTATTTAAATTATTTAAATTTGAGAAGGTTTGTTTTTATGACCCATGATATTGTGTGTCTTGATGAATGTTTCATGCGCAGTTGAAAAGAGCATATAATCTGCACCTGTTGTTTGAAGTGTTTAAAAATGTCTATTTGGTTGTGTTAATTAATCATGCTGTTTATATCTCTACTGACAGTCAAATGTTCAAATCCTCAAATATAAATGTGAATTACTCTATTTCGCCTTCTGTTTTTATTACTTATTTTTCGTCTTCTTTAAGGCTTTTTTGTTGTTGTTGTTGCAACTATATATGAGACCAGTATGTGTTCTTGTTCAGACTTATGTATCTCTCATAGGCCCCCTACATTTCCATTTAGGGGGCACTGGGCATTTGTCACATAGTATGTTTCATGTCAGACAGTGCTGACTACTAGTGAGCAAGTAGTAGCAAGCAAGATGCTTGCTCACTGCTAGTGAGCAAGATGAGCCCAGCCTCGATGTTGAGGTTGCTCATAGTCATTTAGCGTTACTTGCTCCTTCCAGTTTATTATGCTTCTTCTTTGTCCGTGCTCTTTCCATGACTAAAATTCCTTTAGATCTCCTTAGACTGTTGATTTACTTTCTATAACTCAAGTTTTGTATGTTTTTTCTTGACTAATTAATCTAGATTAATCTAACACTTTGTTGTACTTTTATAATATTTGGGTTATATCACAGTTCTTACCAAAGATAGTACAGCAACTATGACTTTATTTCCTGCTCTGAATTTGGGAATGCTTTGAAGGTATCAGCCCCATCTTGTCTATGTTTGTTTCCCATATCTGGAAAAGTAGCTGGTATAGTTAGATACTTAATAAGTGTTTATCATCGAATTGTCAACAAAACAAACAGAAACAAAAGCCTAATGTCAAGCATGTATGACATTGTGATTGTCAAGCATACACTGCATTTCTTTATTTTGGGTCTCGAAAACCCAGCACATGTTTAATCAGCATTAGTTCTGGGGCATTTCTCTGTGCCATGATTACTCCTTTCTGTGCCCAATACAGAAGCTTTTTACTATATAGATATATTCTCTATAATTTGTTTTCCTTTACAACCACCAAAGCAAGCCACCTTGTTCAAAGGCAAAGCATGATGAGAAGGAGAATGTTTGTGGAACTGGTTCACTTTTTCTCAGATGAATTGAAAAAAAAGTGAAGTGTCTGTAACTGAGGCAAATTCTCCAGCTTGTAAAAAACTGTGTAATTGCTTAGATACTTTTAAACATTTTTTTAAAATTGAAAATTTTAAATATAGTACAAAAGTAAGATTATTGAATCAAACTTCTAAATTAGTGAATTCAGTCAAAGATTAGAACAGTAGGGCTGTGAGTTGAGTGATAGAAATGTATGGTGCAGATTCTTTAGTGTTATACATGCTTTCCATGAGGGTTTAGAAAGTTTTAAAAACTCTTGCTAAAGTGACTATAGAAAGGGAGGTGTTTGTGATATTATGGAAAGAACATAAGGTTTTGAAAGGACAGACATGAGTTGTAAATCTCAGTTAGTTAGTTGTGTGATATTGTTTAAAACTTTTAACCACTTTGACACTTAGCTTCCTCATATAAATGAAAGATATGTCATAAGCAGTCTAGAAAGAATTTACATATTAATTAGCAACATAAAATTGTTTCACTTTGCAATGAACTATAACATTGTGATAAAACTTAATTTCAAACTCATCAGTTTAGAATATACGATCATTTAGACTAGACCAGATACTGGAGTTCAAGTTATTGATGAATAAAATGAACATATATTATAATGCTCTTTTACTCTAGTGCTGGACATATTTTAAAACACATTTCACATCCAAGATGGCATTATAATAGCTACCTTGTAAGGCTGCTGACAGAATTAAACAAAATTATGTAGGTGACACGTTTTGAAAGTAAAGCACATATGAGAGTCTGTCTTTATTATATTCAGAATATTGGGGTTAAAGGGCAAGGAAGGGAATGATTCCTAGCTGGGGTTCAAAGGAAAGAGGATAGTGATTCCTGGCTACATACCACACCCCGATATCCTATCAGTTAAGTTTGCTGCCTGGCAACTGTGCCCTAGTATGTGTGGCCTTCGCCTTGGCCCACAGGACATCCTCAACGTATTCTTTCAAGTTAACCTGGGTTTACCTGCTCTATGGAGGAGACTTGCCAAACAGTATATTTCTGAAAGTAAAATAAATCACTCCCTTGGCATTAGGAAAAATTAGCCACATTAATATTTCCTTCACAAATTATTTTTGCAACTATAAATTTCTGAAGTTAAATTAGTTTTATTCTGAAGCTGTATACTCTCAGAGCAAGATTAATTGCTCTTTGGAAACAAGGGATACAACAAGATCCGCGAGCAGTTAACTCTGCAACGTGACTGTAACGCTAAAGAGCTGAGTTGCAGGTTGGGGGCCGCTGCTCACTGTTCCAAAGCAGTGACGCGGTTTCAATGCTGTTCAGTTTGTTCTTAGCCGTTTTCTACTCGAATCACCCCAATATGTTTTTAAAACAACAATTAAAATAATTTTTTTTAAAAAGAGTAACTAAAATAAATAAATAAATAAAAATAATAAATAAAAAAGCCTACCACACTAAAGGATATTAATAGTCCTAAAAATTGACTAGTATTATAGGAATATATTTATTATTTTTATGGGCATGTTTAATTGCATGTGTTTTTTTTAAGTTTATAATTAAAACAGGATGTAAAAATGATGCCTTCATATTTCAGCATGCATTTTTTAGACTTAAACCTACCTCATAATTAGTACTAACATACAGATATTTTAGAAAGACATAATGCTAACAAATTAAAGTGATTGGAAATTTTATTATTACTCTTACTGTTAATACAGGCCCTTATCATCAGGAAATAAACATAAATAAACTACTACATACGGAGTATATGATGCTCGGGTTCTCTCACAAATTTCCCGATGTTACAGACTAAATGTCAGAGAGATCAGGACATACATGGTGGCATGATCCCAAAGGGAAAAGTTCATCACATCCATTATTTAATATTACATTGAACTCTGTACATTTTAATACTGTCTCAAGAATGTATTACAGATTCCACGTGTAAAAGGTAAGATTCCACACATGACTAGGGCAAACTGGTGTGACAATTCCCCAAATAATGATCTCTTAACTGTTTTTACTGAGTATTAGGCAGACACCAATTAGAGAACCGAGTTCTCAGAATTTCTAGAGGCAGTTCCACACTTCACATTACCAGTGGCAAATTATATTTGACATTTAATTTAAAACCCAAGACACCATAACAGGAAATTTTCTAGGCCATTAATGATAAAACATTAAGGTAGCCTCCCACTGCCTTGCCGCCTGAGACACCTCTGGTACTTCCCAGAAGGCCATGCCATCACAGCAGCATCGTGCCCGGGGTAATGTCTTCTTAACACCCACGTTAATCTAAATACTGCACATGGTTCTTAAGTGCTTAGTTACACACCTCTTACAGCTGCTTGTCAATAGAAAACCTAGGAAAACATGAGCCCTACAGGCTATAAGCTATTAATTGAATGTTTTTGTTGTGGTGTTTGTAGTGGTAGTAGTGATTATGTTTTATGTTTAAAGAGATTGAAAAGGTATAGACAATTTTAACAAACAATAGAGGAATTCTGGATCATTAGAACGTCCTGCTTTTTTATGTTATCATCTTTTATATCCAGTAGCAGCCTGATTGGCTTTGAATCCCTTCTTCAGGGAACCTGTTAGTCAGGTTGCGATGTGGTGGAAATATAAAATTTGGAACTGGACATTTGTGGGTTCGATATCTACTGAATTATGCATTAAATGTAACTCCTTCATGATTTTATTTAACCTATTTAAGAACACATTTTTTCTTGTGTGAATAAGGATGCATATAATTCTTTGACTGTTTTTGAAAATCCTTTATTAATAAGGCCATTTCAAGTTAGGCGGGTGAATCTAAGAACACATCTTCCTATGAAGCACAGAATAGGATTTGAGGTTAGACCACACATATTTGGATTTCAGTTTTACTCTCGTCTAGTAACCAAATTTTGGACAACCTATGTAAAATCTCTAAGTCTGAGCTGGAGTAGCCATTAGCCATATATGGCTACTGAGCCCTTGAAATGTGGTTTGTATTGTGATTCTATAAGTGTAAAATGCATGCTGGATTTTAAGGATCATATAAAAATGTAAAACATTGAAGTAATTTGTTTTTATATTAATTATACGTTAAAAGGATTATATTTTGGAGTGCATATATTTAAGTTTATTATATATTTTCTAATTTACCTTGCTTCTTTTTACTTTTATAGCATGTGACTACTAGAAAATTTAAAATTACAGACATGTCTTGTTTTCATGGTTCATTTTATGTTTCTATAGAACAGTGCTTCTTTCACTCCTACTTTTCTCATCTGTAGAACATCATTTATAATAATATCGTCTCCAAAGAGTTTCTATGGATATTAATGATATCAGATGAAAAGCAATTATTCCAAAGCTTAGAACACAGTAGCTGTTAGTGTCCTATACTATACTTCTTCTTCTCTTCCCCGTCCATGTGGGAGGGAGAGTAAGTTGCCCTAAATTGTGAGGTCCTGACTGCTGCATTTTTCTGGTTTATATTCTTAGACTAGAAGGCAAAAGATTGAATTGGTGCTATGTTTTTCAAGTTACATGCCACTCTGTACATTTATATTTGATTGAGTTTTAGTTATTTACCGATTGGTCTTTCTTTATTTTGAAGATTCCCGAGAGTAGAGAATGTAACTTATGCACCTTAACGTCTCCCAGACAGGGTGTTGTATTTTTAGCTGTTACAGGATAAGTAATATTTACACATCATTGTTATAGATTTTTAAGTTCCTAAATATTCGCTAAAAGGAACATTGGTATATAAGACTAATCATAACTGGTTACCAATTTCAGTAAAAAGATTGCTTATGATTTGAACACTGATAGTCTATTATACATATTCAAATAATGTCCCCAAAATACAAAGAATAAATTAATATGTGTCATACTTAGCTTCTGAGGCTAAGACATTATAGAGAATCGCCTTCATTAAATTCTTACCAATAAAACAATTCATTTAGATTCTCTCAATCTCTCATTTTCTTTCTTTCTCTCTGTCTTTCTCTCTCCTCTGTTTCTCACAAACCATCTGATCTATAACAGTTTAGAATATGACTAATACTACTATTTTTGTAAAGTTGACTAGCTGAGAAACTACTAACACACAGGTGTACTAAAACTGTCCTAATTACCATCCCCTAACTGATTTTTTTCTCTTGTATTGTAAAGAAAAAGTTATTAAATGAGAAAAATATATAAGAATGATACTCTATTTCATTGAATTAAAGAAGTTTCTAAAATGCATGTCATGCTCAGTAAGTTTAACTGCAGGATAACTTCTATAGCTTCTATACAATGCCAGCTTTCACATGACGTGAGAGTGACCGGCAGAGCGGAGGTCTTGTGCTAATGGAAACAACGAAAGATCTAGTGAGTGCTTCAGGATCTGTGCACATCAACAGAGCTCCCTAGGGTATAATTTAGAGGAGATTAGAACTGGGGATGCTGAGAAGTCCCTCTTTACCATCTCTTAATTTCTAGAAGATTTTTTATTCCAGAGGAAAACTGAACTTAATATAGAGAGGTTGGACATGGGATATAGGGAGAGTGAGAGAGAGAGAATAGTATTTTTACAAAGATTTTGTAATATTTTTCATTGCCTATAAGGTATCTCTAATTGGCTGCCTATTTCATTTCTATTACAACTTCAGAGTTCAACCAATGTCCCTTTTCACTAGATCAGCAATTCTTAATCTAGCTGTACATTAGAATGACCTGGGGAATTTGGAGACATTCCCATGCCCAGGCCCTATACCAGATGAATTGGATCAGAATCTCTGATCTTGGAGTTCCTATATGATTGTAATATGATCCAGAGTAGATTGTGGCAACAGTATTTTAAGATTGCAGTCCCCAGCCCTCTTGGCACCAGGGACAGTTTCATGGAAGAGAATTTTTCCAAACAAAGACCATGGTTGGGGGTGGGGGAGTGATGGTTTGGGGGTAATTCAAGAGCATTACATTCAAACTCACCTCCTGTGAGGCCTGGCTCCTTATAGGAACAGATGTCCGTGGCCTGGAGGTTGTGACCCCTGTTTCAAAGGGACACATTTTTTCTTCTACACCACCAGAGAAGGAGGAAATGGAATTAACATGTGACTTAGTATTAGTAGCTCAAATTTAACAAAGTTAAAGCTGAATTTGAATTTTACTGCCCTGTCTCTTTCTCTCTCACCCTCCATATCCAACACATTTGCAAATCCTATAAAGTTTTCTTCTCTTTATTGTGACAATAGTGGCCCACTCTTAGCCATCATCCTCTTTTGTCTGGACCACTAAAAGTCCCTAGCGTCTGGTCTTCTTATATCGCCACTTGTCTCCCTCCAGTTTGTTGTCCACACCAGAGCCAGAGAAAAATCTACAAAATGCAAAATATGCAAATCACCAAATTCATAAAATACCTTCAACAGCCTCTGCATTAATATAGAAAATATTCACATTGTGGCCTGTGTCAGTCCATGTGGTATGGCCTCCAACTACTTGCACACTTCAACACATACCACTCCTTTCTCCTCTTCACTCCATCACCCTAGACTTCTTTCTGGGGCTCCGAACATACTTGGCTCCCTTTCAGACC